>JANIJG010011687.1:2935-43753 GCA_024611175.1 Megaceryle torquata | reverse complement strand
ACTGCTACAAAAGTTAGCAAGTTAAAAAAAAAATCTGTTAATCTAAACAGCAGAGCAGAGAAGAAACACTTTTTATTATGTGGAAGGTGCTATAAAGAAGTAAAGCACCCACCATTCTCACACCCACCAGGAACAGGATAAGTAAGAGTTTTACAGTATAGCAAAAGACATCACGATTATGTTGTTCTAACATGTAGATATAAATAAGGTTTCAAATTGAGTAGCAGACATACCATGGAATCTCTATAATTACAGATTTTCAAAAAACAGGCTAAACAAACATCCGTCAGGAATGATGTATATTTAGCACAGCCTGTCCTGAGGATGGCATTTGGATAATAATTTTTCCAGACACATTTCTATGACGAGTAAAGTGAGGAGACAAAATCTTCACACTCCAAAATAATGAAATGAAACGAACTTCTCTGTTTTAGAAATAAAAACCAGTGTAACATAACTTCAAGACCTTTTTTAACTTATTCCTGTGAAGTAGGCCCTGTTATACTTTTAAGTCAAAACATACAGTATCAATACAGTTTAACCACTTCTTTGGAAAGCACTTCTTATACTGAAATGGTTAACTTCCAGCACTGGAAGTTAATGCTGAAATGTAGTGTTTGTAGATTTAATGTCTATGGTCAAGTATTCCCACTTGCATATCTGACATTTGTTAATTTCTCCCCCTTTAAATTACTGTAAATTGTGCCACTTACATCATTTGGTTATTACAACACCTATCCTGACACTGATACATTTCCTTGCAGCAAAACATCAAGGCACAAAATCCTATGCTCCCTCAATGCTGCAGTTTTGAATTAGTATTTCTTTAAAAATTATCCATGAAAGAGGTCTTCACCATGACTGCTAGTATACTCTTAACTCCCATAAGGCACCTTAATAATATGACAATTTTGACTTGACCATGTTGTGGTCCACTCTGTTCTTGCAGCTTCACTGAGGACAACAGCAACATACAGTTGATATTTAAGTTTTTGGACACAGATATCAATCATCAAACACCAGAAGGCACTAATAAATGTTAATAAACACCACCTATTTCAAGGTCTTTTTTCAAGAGAGAATTCTCTTCACAACACCTAGCCAAACTATACCCATCATTTTTATTGTATTAAATATGCTTTTAAGAATGTGAAATATTCCTACTGAAAGATGTGCCCATTTGATATATAAAGATTTAGATTTCTTCATGATTGCAACAGCTTAGGCTTTTCATTAATCAAAATGAATGGCAGTGAATTTCAGAGAGGGCAGGGAAAAATCCTTCACTTCCCCCACACATGTCCAACATTTCAGGGATAAAAAAAAAAGGAAATAAGATGAGGCATCCATAAACACACTAATCATGTTTTGTATTTCCTTATACAAATGTATATAGCAATAAGTAGAAGGCATGACTGAGGTTATAATCTACTCCAGAGAACTAAAATAATTTAACAAACCCAAACTTCCTTTCTTCTTGGAAAAGGTCAAGGACAGTTGTTCTGTTTCGCTCCAAGTATAAAGGAAGCATTTGTATTGCAGACATGCAAGTCCTGTATACTGTTTTTCCCTGCTTCAGTCTAACTCTTCTTTGAGGCTACTATTGATATTAACCTAGTGTAAGATCTCTAAGATCAGAAACCCTGCAATTGTCCTTGTTTACATCTCTTCCTGATACTACATTATGACAGTATTTAGAGAACAGATGGAGCTATTATCTCTCCTAACCAAGTTTCATTTGTGCATCTCAAAACACTAGTGAAAAAAAAAGAGTACAAGAATTTGGTTTGGATCACACTTTCTACAGAAAGTCTCAGAAAAGTACCCTGCAAGTTGCTTTACCCATCCAACAGAAACTCAACCAGTATAAACCAAGACATTTCAACTACTGGCTGAGAATTTTGACTCCAGTAGAAGAAGGTTTTCAGGTTGGAATGCCGAGTTATGTAACTACACAAGCACTACACACCCAGAATCCCACAAGTAGTGGCTATAGAGCCAAGCTCCCCCCCAAAAATAATGGTCTCTGAAAAAGTTGAATCAGGTACATCCAAGAGTTTTTACTACTACTATTTTACTTCTCATGTCTGAATAGCTAATAAAGCCATGTATGAAAATATTACATACTTGCCCAGATTTCACACAGTGTTTCTTGACAAATCTTTATATGGAAAGCGTATTTTGATCTTTTTTCTTTCTAAAGTGAGGAACATGCACTTTATTTCCATAGCTACTGACCCTACTGAAATTTCACTAGGTTCAGACACTGTGAAAGTAGCTTTCTGGAAGCACTACATCAAATATCATCAGTTCCCAAGGGCATTATAAAGGTACACCTTTAACCCTGTTCAAACACATTTACCCTAAATGCAAAGGTGCACAATTCTGGAAGGAGAAACCTTTTCCTGTTGTTCTACAAAGAATAAGGGTAAAAACGTTGGCTATTAGATACTAACTCACCTTTCAAGAAAACACCTTTTTTTAATCCACAGAAAATAAAGTGATTCAATAGAGATATATTAAAAAACAAAACACCTCAGGTTGGTAAATTTTAAAAATGCTTCCCTCAGAAGACCTCTGTGAGTATGGTATTCCTCAAGGCCCAACAATATTTCAGGCATAGAATAATAGGTCTGGTATTCCTCAAGGCCCAGGTTTTCAAAGACAGAGCAGTGGTGCCTTCCGGAGGCAATACAATCAATTCCATTAACGCTTACAGACAAGGAGAGCCTGAGCCTTCTGTATTGTGCAGGCCACAACATTAAACGCTCTTTTTCCTGAAACCCTTCTTACTGCTCAACCGCTCAAATGGCTACAGGCTACTGTCACACATGTCAAAACTAACAGCACTCACCCATATCCACTGCTAGCGCCTAATGCAGCTCTTTAACAATATTAGGAAACATTTTTGAGACAAACAAACATGGATTGCTCGTGGTTTTTTTGCATTCCATAAGCGTGACCCGGGGAATAAATAAAACACCGTTTACAGAGGTTGTTTCCTCAAATAAAATTGTATTAGCTCCAATACGGAAAGATTACTCGCTAATGGAAACTGTGGCCCTATTCCAAAAATATTACAGCTACATAAAGAAAAAAAAACAAAAAAAAACAAAAAAACCCCCAACCAACATAAAAGGGCACACACATTAGAAAAACCCAGCAAAGCAACCAACCCACAGGGTGTAAGAGAATCTGAAGATGAGGGAACAGACCAAAAACTATTTCCTATATACCTCCTACCGCCCCTTCCCACCTCCTCAACGAAGGTCTCGCACGTCCTCAGAAGCGAGGCAACCAAGCAGGAACAGGCATCAAAGAAAGGGAAGACGCCACCTACCTGTCCCAAAGGCTTTGGCCACCAGCCAGGCGAGATTACAGGCGATTTTCGCTCGGGAGAAATCATAATGGTCAAAGGGTTTGATGGCAGGAACAATGAAAGTCTTCCTCATCTCCTTGGCATCTGCGGCATCCCCCATCTTCTCACAGGACCCCTGACAATTCGGAACTTACATGGTTCGTCCTCCTCCTCCCGCCGTCGGGAGAGACGCCTGTAAATACGCCGGCAGCAGCTGAAGGCAGCGCTGAACCCAGCTGTCCGTAAAGGGCTAACGCCGCCTCCCGCCTTCCTCTGCACAGGAATGTGGCAGAGCCCGAGTGTCCTCTTCTTCCTCCTCCTCCTCCTCGCTCTTTGTCTCAATTCACTCACGCCACCGCTCCCCCACCCTCCAAAAAACAGCCCCCGGTGGCCCGGGCCCCCCCTTCCCTGGGGAGACCCTCTGGCCAGGGCTGAGCACCCCAGGCCGCCGCGGTCGCCAGCCCCCCGGCCCTGAGAGGGAGCCGCCGGCGAGGCCCCCGCAGCCGCAGCGGGCCGGGACGCGGCCTTTCCCGGCGCTGCCAAAGGCGCCGAGATGTCAAAACGCCGGGGACCGGCCCCAAAAAGCTGCACAGACCACCGCGCCTGAGTGGCGGCCTACGACGGGCCGGGAGCGGCGCCAGTCGACCCGACGCTTTCCCGCGCCCGGGCGCTGCCCCAGCCGCCCCTCAGCAAGGCGAGGCGCTCCCGGCTCCCTTCAGCAGCTGCCGCTGCGGTTTTCCACCCGCGGCTGCCGCACTGGATGGGCGAAGAGCTACTGCGCATGCGCCAGCTCCGCCACCTCCCCGCCCGGGCGGGGCGCACCGCCAGGCGGTCACGTGGTCGCCCCCTCCCCACAGGGGTCTTTTGGCGCCTGGCCGGGGCCGCGCTTCAGGCGGGGTTGGGTCTTGCCTCGGGTGGAGGGAGTTTGGGCAGGCGTAGCTCTGCCTGAGCTCAGCGGCAGTGGGAGAGAGGGGTGGAGTGTTTCTCGCCGGTAAGGAGGCACCCCGAGGTGCCCGGCTGTGGGGATAAAGGCGGTGTTTCTCGGCCTTGCGGCCCACCCGGTGCTGGTTTCGTCGTTTTCCATAGAGGGTCTGGCCGGGTCTTTCTGCGCGTAGCCATCGGCATTCTGCGGCGTCTTCTGGGAAGGTCGGGACCGGGACCAGAACCAGCCCTAGTGCTTGGGCTACGACGTGGAGCGGGGGCTGAGGAGCCGGCGGCCGCCCCGCTGAGGGGAGTTTGTGGGCCGGGACCGAGCTGACTGGAGCGGGGGGGCGCTTCTCATCCCTCTCCTGTGTATTTGCCTCTCCTATTTTAAATTGCGTCTATATATATCTTCCTGAATACTCGGGTAGAAAAATGACAGAGCCTTAAAATGCTTCAGGGCCTGTTCACGTAATAACTGTAATAACAGGCAGTAGTAACAATTAGCCCTAGAGACCACCCGCTGGCTCCGCAGTACCTGGGCTGTTTTTGAAAATGTACGAAATCACTGCAACAGTGGCCTCTGTGGAGAGAGGTGTTAGTGACGGCAGGAACGGGTGACTGGGTGATTAATGAGTAGCATTCGAATAGAATAGGATGAGTTGGCTTTGAAGTGCGGGTCTGAGGGTGTGGCCGCGCTGGTGCCTGGCCGCGGCTGACGGCAAGGCCCTGCCTCTCCTTGGAATATGCACTGGGTAATTGGGTGACCAGCAGCGCCGGGGGGAGTAAAATTGTGCTTTTTTGGCAACAAATAGTTATTAGGTTGGTGTGACGTAGAAACGTGCCCTCCTTCCCTGCCAGCCTGGGTACTCTGGTAGCTGTGTAGTGAGCCAGGTCACGAAGCTGATCTAGCCAAAAATTAATAGTTTTTATTTGTTTGTTTTCATCTGGCTGAACTTTCCTGGATCACTAAAAAGATCACTCCTAACTTTGAGTAATTATTAACTAACCTGATTTCTCTCCCCGCCCCCCATTTGTGGTAATTTAGTGTCTTCCCAAAGTGTTGCAGTGGAGGATAGCAGTCTAAGTTAATGGTTTTTTTGCTTTCTTAGCCTCACTGAATTTGGAAAAGAATATGTAGACACAGTCTTAACATGACACTGTAAGGTGTCAAATAGTATTTTATCCAGACTGTTCTTTCCTTTTGTTTAAAGTGAACTGTGAATTGATCTGGATGGAGATTTTCACTTCTCGTGCGTAGTGATACAAATATGATTGAGGCCATAGTGTACTTTATAGTTATACTGACACAAATCTATGTTTACTACTAATAAGTAAATGAAAGGGTTGTGGGGGTCCACACTTGAAGACATTACTGCTTCCTATCTACCCATATGCTCTCTGGGATGGGATTCCCAAGCTGTCACGCATACCACTCATAAGTGGTATACATAGTTAGCTACAAGACTAGGAGATGCTGTTGGCAGTATTCAGCTGAAGGGAGGGGAGGAGGAAAGTTTAGAAATCCTTGCTTTAGACTTATCCTCTACAGCAGAAATAGGAATATCAAATTAACACGCAGATGTGACTTGGAAAATGTTCTCTACTCAGAAAAAGTATACGCTTAGTTTTCAACAATTAAAGTAAAATGTATATTCACACATTTTCCTGCATTATTTTTTATATGTACTTGGAAATAAGTTCTGTTTATTAATTTTATATTTAATATTAATTATTTTTTAATATCGTCCCTAGAAGACTAGTTTATTCCTGTAACAACAAACACCTGGAATTCTTAAGCTTTAAAACCACAGACTATCAGAGCTAGAAAAAAAAATGTCTCGGACCCCAACTGATTTTTTTTTTTTCTTGTATGACTTAGAAAATACCTAAAAATTAGATCAATCTACATGGAAAAACATGCTTAGAAAAACTATAAGGCCATTATTTAATTATAATGGTTATAGGATACACTTTGAGAGGTCAAAAGATTACAGACTAGTCCTTGTAAAATAATGTGAAACTTTCAGAAACAGCTTTCATTCAGAAATGTGGCATAATCCAAAAAAGGAGTAATCAGTTATATTTAATGTACTCCTGTATTTATCATCTGTTCCTGTGCACTTGCAAAACATCACATACACACATGTTATTGTACTGTGCCCTGAAACTAGCAACATTTACCTCAGCCAAATAAGCGTGTGGTCTGATCTTCCAAAATTCTTGCAATTCTCAGTCCCTTCTTACTTAAAAAAAGAAATAACAACTAAGCAAAAGTGACCGTTGTTTGAGAGCACATCTCAAAGATGGCAGTAGGTGCAACTATGGATAGGTACATATGAACTTTGCTACCAGTCTAATTTAAAATGCAGGTTTTTTTTGCGAGTGCAGCCTTTGTGCTGATGGAACCTGTTCAGAGTCACAGAACAAAATCTAAAAAAGCTGTGTTGTGGTAACTGCAATCAAAGTGGTTTTTAATTTACTCGGCACTCTTAGAAGTAAATGCAGAAATATAAAATGTAATATGTATAAAGTGAAAAAGATGACATCACCACCAGTTCCTGGAGTTCTTGTGCCAGTTCTTCTACTGTTGCAGACATGCCAAAATGTTATTTTGCTTATTGCGTTGTCAAGGATATCAACAGTCATCATGGAAAATGATTAAAACTTGCATTAATTGTTCAGAGTAGATAAACAGAAAAACAGTGAGGAGTCGTGCCCTTGTGCTCAGCTCCTGTTTATCCATCTTAAAATATTGATAATCTCTTCTGTACACAGTCTTTCTGCTGCAAAGTACTTATACTTTAAAGTTCATTCCAGGTGGAAAAACAAATTATTAAGGATTAAAAACTCCCAAGTTTTTATTATTATTATTTTACTTCCTTCCTTTCTTCTCCCTTCCTTTACCCCAATTAGAAATACATTTGACTAGTTTTATCCTTTTATTACATCATAGGCCTGATTCTTCACTGTCATGTGTCTAGCCATTTACACAGTGACTGTATCAAGGCTGCAATGCTGTCAGGCAACAGGAATAAATATGACCATAAAGCTATGAATAATGGTGTGGACGACAGTTACTGCTAATTGTCTTAACCTTGGGAGATAGTGGGAGATGCAATAATTTTATCTCCTTTTTTACTTGTTTTAAGATTCACTTGGCTTCTGAAGAGGCTGTGTATAGAGTAGATGCCCTCAGACTAAATTCAGGCTAGTGCTAGATTAGAGTGTTCAAGCTGGAGTAAGATTTCATGTTTAATTTCTTCCTTCACAATACTTGATGAGAAAGGTGAAGTAAAATGCTTTAAATTAGTAATAGCATTACTGTTTTTGCCACGGCACTTGTCTGTAGCCAGATTAATCACTATTGAACAGACAGCATGTCAGGCTACCTACAAAGGGTAGTAAAAACTTTCCCATTTCAGATTAGCTGGTTGCGTTAGGACAAATCCACAGACACAGCTGTTCACAGCAACTATTCTGCCATGTAATGCTTCAGTCTTGATGTTGGAAAAAAGCTATCAATACCATTATGGGGATATTATCTTTTAATTGCTGCTACCAAATTTGTCTATTTAAGGCGATCCAGTCTGTTTGCTTCAGTTTAGAAGATACCAGTCATGATAGAAATGGTAGTGGCTGAGGGGAGGAGTGCTCTTTGTGGTCTGCAGCCTCTGGCAAAAAAGCAGCATCCACAACTTGATGTGGTGCTGTCAGATTGTCAACATGCAGACCAAGAAACAAACAGTCATGTCCCAGTATCACCCTTAAGAAGTGTGCTTGTTGACTTCAGCAGGTTTTGTGTTGTCTATGCGTGGCTGAACAGGTAACCTATAAATGATTCTGCAAGGTTATTACAGCCTAAGGATAACTTGTGGAGTTACTGGTATTCCAGCCTCTTAAACTTACAATATTTGAATTATTAAAGTATTATTACTGAAATGCAGGTATGCAGGTATTCTATGCAAGCTAGGAGTTTTCTTAGATAATGATTTTGGAGGGGAGTATGTTCTTCCTGTTTCAGGAGGGTACAAAAGTACAAGAACAGTTACATAATTACTGTCTTTCAAATTACTCAATTTGTAATCAGAAAATGCTGAGGCATTTGAAAGGGAAGAAATTAGTTTACCAGCTCTACAGATTCCAGTAGAGTCATGACTCAATGGAAAAATAAAACTTTTGTCATTTTACTTGGATTGTCTGTGATTTTTTTGATAGCAGTTAAAATTTTAAAATGGAGGAAGATGGAGCTACTTTAGCTCATTTACTACTGAAATCTGCATAACCAAAAGGCTGTCCAGTGAGAATGAAATGCGGTACCTAACAGTTGCTTCTCTTAATACTTGCATGCTACTTATTTCATTGCTTGAACCTGTCTTTGACCTAATATATCTATGTGGAGGGGGAAGGAATTCTGCATCTTTCCCCCTAGTTCCCCTGGGTCACCAGACAGGCAACAGATCTGTCCCTTTCTATGTCTATGAGAGGCAAAAGGTCTTGTCTCCCTTGACACTCACGGCTGGCTGGTTTATCTTTTTCTTCAGGTTATTTCTGTGTCGTCTTTTTTGAGATTTACTTTTTTTTTTAATACAGATTTCACAGTGTTTGCCCATCTCCTGGAATTGCACTTGTGCTAGGGGATTTTAGATGACTTTTCTTCCCAGGTGTGCTGTGCAACACTCCTTAATTCCAGTGCTTTCTCCTTCTTGATGTGCCACTGTTGCCAGGTTGTCTTTGAAGAGAGAAAATACACTGCTATAAGTGATATTTTTATTATAAACTTTAAAACATATAGTATAAATCCTTCCCGCTTTCATTAACTGAAATCTGTGTATTACTTCTTTTATGGCCACCTAATGCCTGACATGTTTTCTAGAGAATATCCTAAGTGTGATTTTATGACTATAACTTTAAATACTAGAGGTAGCTTAGTAGCATCACAAAATAAATGTCTGGTGGGAATTTTGCATTGGAGAAAACCACTTTGTACAAAAGTAAAAAGCTGTTTTTTTAATCAATATTGTAGCTGTTAGATAATGCTTTATTTGCACTCCAGTTCAGAGGAAAATTATTATGGCTAGTTTTCAAATTGTGCATTCAGGTATAAGAAGTTCACAGCAGTTAGCAAGACTATTTTACTAAGTCTGAATGAGAGTGGACACTGAATTGTACACATTTTCTTGTTGAACTCTACTCTGTTGAAGTAACTGGCTAATTTTTTTTTTTTCCCATTCTGCTTCTACATGTGAAGAAAGAGTTGAACATTCATGAAAGCACATTTGTTTTGAGCATATACATGATTTATTAATGGAGCATGAATAGACTTCAGTTTTCCATCCTTTGGTCCTACTTTCAGTTTCCACTGAAGCCCATGTGTGTCTGAATGAGGTCAGCAGTAAATAGGAGAGAATGCTCTGTTAGAACAGCAAATTTCTGGTGTCACTTGCAGCAGAACTATTTTTATATGTGGTGGCAGTGAAAATGGATGAGGAGAGTAAAGCAAGGGAATAGCATGAGAGACTAATAGATGAAGGGTTTTTTTCCATATATCTTCTTTGAGGCATCATCATCGTCAATATTTCACTGCATTTTTTAGGAAGTTTCTCTGTTTCCCTTAACTTACTGAGAAATTACATGTTATTGAGGAATTTTTGATTATTATTTTAGGGAGCAGGTGTGAATAGCTGGTAGACATTTTAAAAAGTGGCTGTGGAAAGTGGGTATCTAGGATTTTTATTATAACCATTTATATGTAGTGACTCTTGATGGAGTTAGAGATTTTGGTTATGCATGCATGGTAAGGTCATCACAATCCGAGTGCATAGAATTCTGTTACATTTACTTAACTTTTGGCATAAATTAATTTGTTTACAATATTTTCTGAGTAGTTTTACAAGGCGTATGCCTTTGCAGTTCAGCTGAAAACATTTTCAATATACAAAAATGTGTAGGTTGTCTAAGCTTCACATAGAACAATTTTATTTAAATACTCCCCTATTTCAATATATATTAGAATCACGGAAAGAGCAACAATTATTTTAATAGTTGCCTTTAACTGTGTGTGTATATATAGTCAGCAATAAAAAGTTGGCTCCAACGAGGGTTTTTTTTAAACTCTGGGTTAATCCTGTGTGAAATTTGAAATTACTGGAACTACAGAGATGATTAAATTTAAGTGTGTATATAATTGTGTTTCTGGATTGAAGGTGTTATGCAGAGTATTTGTGTTTGAAGAAAAAAAAAAAAAGGATTATTTCTTTCTTCTAGAAAGTCTTAAAAGACATACTGCCTACAAAAGGATCATACATCTCTCTGGTTATTCTGTCCTCATGTGGTATTCTTGCTATATAGTGTATACAACCCTGTTACAGCATAGGGTGGTATCTCAGCTGTTTCACCTGGCCAGGGAGCAGTCCTGGTTCCATTTGGCACAAAGAACAGCAATGTCCACCATCATCACAGGTGTCAGAAACAGAGCTATGCTTGTTGTTGAGGGAATGGTTGAGCCCTAGCTGTGATGGCCACTGCCCTGGAAGCAGTCTGACAGACAAAGTACACCTGGGACTCCCACTTCTGCACAGTACTTCATAATCCCTCATAATCTGGGGTTTGTTCTGGCAGCCACAGTACAGTCCTTACAGATGATAATTTACTAAATGAAGGAATCAGTCTGGGGCAGAGAATGCTCACAGGCATTGTGTTGAATCAAGGTGACCATTATACCAAAGGACAAAAGTAACCCTTAGAGATTTTGTACAAGCACAGGGACTTGCTGTTGTATATACCTAATCAGTTTGCCTTTGGTCTGGCAAGTCTTCTCTGTTTGTATCCAGCTCTTTCCTCCTTTCATTTGTTCTTAAGAGAAAAGAAATGATTGCCTTATTGGAGAATGCAGGTTTAACAGCACAGATTTCATTGCAATGAACGCTTGCATTGATACAGGTCTAGCTTGTTCAGATGTGTACTGTGCTATGCCTAAGGTAACTGTTGAAATGGGGTACTCGAGTGTCTCTGTCCCAGCTGGTGGTGTGCTCTTTCAGGAGCAGAAAAAGCAGTAAATCATGGTCACCAGAAGAGATGGGGAAGCAAAAACTGGCTCAGTACAAAAGTGTATCCAAGGTAGAGGGCACACTTCCATGTTTTGTTCTTTTCCCACCAAGGTGTTAAGTGGTATTGTGTTGGTATAATTAGGAATACTATTTGATTTTGAGTAAAGAGATGAACTGGATGTGGGGTGCTTCAGAAACAGATATAGAAATAAGAATTATAAATGCTATTTATTGTTATGTATTGTATTAGGTCATCAAAATTCTAGTCAGAGGCCAGGATATCACAGTGAAAAGAAAAGTACAAAGTGATGAACCATTTTAGTTCAGAGTCAGGATGATAAACATTTTAGATATTGTAGGACTAGAAAAGCAGTAACAAAACAGGCTTTGGTATTATTACATTGCTCTGATTTCATTATTTAGGAGAGCTCAGTCCCACAGAAATATCCTCGCTGCTGCTAGAAAGCAGGCTTCCTGTGTTTCGGCAGAAGATTAAGAGCCATCTGCATGGAGATGCTTTATGTCTGTGCTTCTGCTGGCTCTTTAATCATTAGACATGTCGTGCTTCCCAGGGCCGACACCCTCTTGTAACCACTGATTACCTTTGTGGCTTCTTGCAGAGCAGAAGCCTTTTCACCACTTTGCTTTTTTTGCTTGAAGTTCCACTGATCTGGTAGCAGGTCTGTTCTTACTCGTCTCTCGACTGGCTAGCCATGTTTTTTTCTTTGTTCAGATTGTATAGTGCAGTAGTGCTCTATTTTTCAAGTGTTTACCTCGGTAATGTCAAGGGGAGCTGTTTCCCTGCAGCTTCAGTTTAATCTGGAGCTAAGCAGAATGAGAATCTTGAGTAGAGTTACTCCAGTTTATACAAACTCCTCAAGAATGGTGAAGTCCTTATATACCCAGCATGTTTGGCTGAATTGCAAATCATCTGAGAAGAACTGTTTTTTTCATAGGATTACTTAGTTTTAATTTGTGTTCAAATGTTAAGAGACATTCCAGGGGGTAATGGATTTTTGCTCAGGAAAATTTGCCTACAGTGCAAGTTAGTCGAGAAAATGAGCAGGAACATTTCTAAGCTACTCTGTTTCATGGTATTTTCTGGCCCCGTTCCTTCCGGTGTTTCCTCTGAAATGATCTCACCAAATATATTCAGAACAGTTCTATAATTTATTGATATGTTTAGATTGTTTCTCTTACTTTTGAATTGCTGAGAGGTTTCTTAGGCATAAGCCTAAGAAGCCAACACCTTTTCACAACTCAAGCAACTATGATAGCCTTCTTACTTCTTGACATCTGGCTACTGCCTGAAAGAGAGCTTCCTTAGCTTGGGCTGCAATCTGTGTTGTGCCCGAAATCTAATTCTATGTATCTTGCTAGTTGCCACATGAAACAATATTGCTTTGGCAAGAAACTGTACAAAATGACCTTCTCCTAATGGTCATGTGCCAAAAAAAGAAAACAAGAACATTGAAATAGAACTTTAGTCCAGCTCATTTTGACTCATTTGGTTAAAAACAAATCAGAACCAACCCCCCATAATTAGGGAAAAACTTCTTTACTGTGGGGGTGACAGAGCTGGAATAGGCTACCCAAAGAGTTTGTGGACTCTCCTTCTCTAGAGGCTTTCAAAACCCACCTGGATCTGTTACTGTGTGGCCTGCCTAGGTGATCCTGCTCTGGCAGGGGGGTTGGAGTCAATGATCTTCAGAGGTCCCTTCCAACCCTAGCATTCTATGATTTACCATGGAAATTCTAGGCTTATGTTTTGTAAGAATGGTGTGTTCAACTTAGCCAATTTTTTTACAACCTGGCCTTATACCCAAGTCAGCTGAGTTGTATTAAGAATTAGCACAGATTTAATTCACTGAATTGTTTAGCAGATAAAATCCCATGTGTGCTTCATGTGCATTTCATACAGTCTTCCTTTGAAAGAAAATACACACCAAGTGGAGTCTTGACCATACAGCACAAGTGTCTTCTTTCAAGTTGCAATACTACAGAGTTATTTAATAACAAAGAATTAGTAAATGGTATGAGGTGCAAACTTGCTAACCAGAGGTGTTTTCTGTAAAGCATCAAAAAGAAAAATATATGAAGTGCTAAATAGTTTAATGTATTTAATTTATTCCAAAACTTAGAAATGTATTTTAAAACTTGTAATCTGAATTCTTTTGAACTGAGTATTATCATGCTGGGTTTTGGTTTGGGTTTTGGTTTGGGTTGGTTTTATTTGTTTGGTTTTGTTTTTTTTTTTTTTTCCAGCCAAGTTACAAATCCCAGAAAAACAAGGTTTGCATGAAAAGTTCTTGGCAGATCTCTCTTGGAATGGCACAAACAAAACTGCTTAACAAGGAGGCATTCATAATTTCTGTCTCGTTACCCTCTTATTACAGTCACCAGCTGTAAGGTTACTGGCATCTTTGAATCTTTCTAATAAAAAGCATAGGGAGCAGTCATTCAAGGGTGGTAGTGAGAGATATGTTGCATTTTTGAGGCTTGCTTTCTTTTTTGATAGCTATTGTGCTTTATCAGGCTGAGCTAATTAATTGTCTGCATGTTCTCGCAGCAAGCAAAGCTTAGGAAACTGAGTTTCAGAAGAGTGTATCTGTTGGTTTAACTTCAGTGGTCTGTGGTCCTGAAGTGTGAAGTTAAACCACAGATGGACAACTTAGTGTTGCCATGCTGTAAGGAGTGGAGGTTTGTCTGCTTAGTATTTGTAACAGATAATTGATACATACTGCGAGTGATTCACAGAAGCAAAAGCACAAGAAAGAGTTAAAGGATTTATGCTTTTTTTGAATGTTTTGATGTATTCTCATCTCTTTTGGTTATCCTGAATCCCATAGTCTCATATAATTGGTGTTTATTGGTATTTTCATTTATTCAGTGCTTTCAAGTCCATAATTTTATCACACCTTAACTGTATTTGCTGGTACATCTAGCTTAAAAGAGAAAACAAAACATTTCCTTTTTTAATGTGATAAAACTTAATTGCATGTTGTGGTGGTTTAACCCCAGACAGCCAATAAGCACCACATGGCTGCTTGCTCACTCTTCCCCACTCCCAGTGTGATGGGGAGGAGAATCAGGGAAAGAGAAGTAGAGCTTGCAGATTGATGTAAGAACAGTTTAACAATGAAAATAAAATAATAAAAAACATTACTAATATCAGCAATAAGAAAATACTATTATAATAATAGTAGTGAAAAGGAATACAACAAAAAGAGAGGAGGAAGAAAACCCCGCCAAAAAAGACAAGTGATATATGGTGCAGTTGCTCACCACCCACTGAGTGATGCCTGAGCAGCGATTGGCCCATCCTGCCAATTCTCCCCAGTTTATATACTGGGCATGACACCCCATGGTATGGAATATCCTTTTGGCTAGTTTAGGTCAGCTGTCCTGGCCATGCTCCCTCCCAGTTTCTTGTGCATCTGCTCACTGGCAGAGCACAGGAAACTGAAAAAATCCTTAACTTGGGGTAAACACTGCTTAGTAACAACTAAAACACCAATGTGTTATCAACAGCATTCTCCTCCCAAATCCAAAACACAGCACTGTGCCAGCTACTAGGAAGGAAATCAACTATCCCAGATGAAATTGGGACATACATACTGAGTTTTAAATATATCCCTTAAGACAAATGTACTTCAGTTTTACATTTTCATATTTAATAGTATACTCTTTACAGTCCTTTAAGAACAACATTTAGTAGACAAATCCATAACAATATCCAGTGTTTGATACAGTGCCGTTCTCTGACTGCTCTCAGTTTAGGTAACTGGGATTTTGGCTGGACTTACATGAGGAGATGGAGTAAAAGCTGTTTTTCAGATGAGTCATTTCTCCTCCTTAGGTTTGGATTTGTGTGGGATATTTTAAATTGATGTGCTGATTCCAGCAAGGGCTGATTTAGCTGGATTTGAACTAGGGGCTCAGTCATTCTGTGTGAACCGGGATTTCTCAGAAGAATATAAATAAGAGAGCTACCTGAAAAACTTGTAAGTAGAGCCAGGCTTTGACATGCGAGGTATTGAGAGGTGTACTGTTAAGGCTTGGGATAAGGTCAAGTTTGGATTTACACAGACTTGGTCCCCCTACTCCTTTACCCAGTCTGTCTTTGGACTGATACATGGGACTTTGGTATTCCCATAGTGGGATGTCACCTAAAGCTTTTTACTCTCTCACAGACTTCTGGACTTTATGCCAGAAGATCTGTATAAATAATGCTGAGACATGTTACTTTGTCATTCTTTAATTTATGGGGGTTTTTTTTGTCTCCCTAGGATGACCATTACTCATTTATGTATGTAGTACCATTTGCCTGGGAGGGCAGTTCATCCTTGCCATTAGTGAATATCCAAGTGCAAGGATGAATTTAGTTTAAATATATGATCAGACTAATGCTATTGATTTTAATTGATGAAACAAGAAAAATAAGTAAATAGAATTACTGGAATTTTAAAGTATGTTTTCACTTACAGATTACATGGGTGTTTTAACTCCTTAAATTTGAGTAGCATATTGGTTCTGTAATGATTTGATCATTACATGTTTTGAAATACACTTGAAATATGTTTTTAGAAAAAAAAAAGTTGTATTTAAATGCATTTTTAGAAAAAAGCTCTGCTTAGGAGGCTACTTTAGTTCATTTTTACATATAAATATTGATAATTATTTTCTAAAGAATTAATGGGTAGAACAGTACTTGAAATCATAGCTAAATGACACGGTGAACCATTTCTGAGGCTAACAGTATCATGTGATGCAAACCATTACAGAATTGTTCTTCCATTTCAGATTTCAGTTTGGTAGCTTTCTTGTTGATGGGTTTTACCCTTTACCCAGCCAGTTGAAGACTTCATGAAGAGACAGAATAGGGACCAAATGTAATGTAGGGAAGTATGAAGTTTAAATCCAATTATTAGTATTGGCATAGATTTTAACAAGATGATGGTAAAAAGTCTAGCTTCTGTCAGCAATCTTGCATGTTTTCCAGGCCATTCTTAGTACGGTGGTTTCTGCTCTCAAAACTAGCAGTGCTAGTAGAAGCTTTAGAGGTGGAAAGGGAAAATTATTATCCATTTACTCAAAAGGCTTATGATGTAAAGATTTCCTTCAGTCTGTCACATTAATGGGTCATAACTTTGTGTTTCTTCCACCTATCTCCCTGTAATACAAATGCAATTTTCCAGAGCATAAACTGTTAAGTTTATCATACTTGCTGATTAATTAGAAAGATCTTCATATCTTCAGAATTTACTATTATTGGAAAGAGACTTCACTGAGGGGGCAGATGGCAGTACACATGGAGCACAGGTCACCGGGCAAGCTGGAATGTAATGATTCCTGTTGTCTCCTGTGGATTTTCTTTTCTTCCATCCATTTGTTTGGGACCCCAGAGCAGGGAAAAAAATGGGTTTAATTTCAGTAAGTGCGTGTTGTGGGAGTGTTACCTTGGTTTTAGAATAGATGCCAATCTGGTCTGCCTCCAAACAGCCTTATTAATTGGAACACAAATCTAAATGGCAAACTGGTAAGCAGCTTCCAAATACATACTCTCAGAAAAAAAAAAAAAAATTAACATGAAAGGAGAGCTTTTAAAAAATTCTTAATTCTGTACCTCTAATTAAGGTATATTTCAATAATTATTTTAACCCTGTTAAATTTCTACCCAAATTCTCTTGAGTTCCAGTTTACTGAAGTCCCTGGAAATTTGCAATTGTCTTTGCATTCTTTTGAGCAAATCCTTGTTCTGTAAGTCCCAGAGACCTAACAGAAATTTAAAAATTGGTTTAAATGATTCTTATACCCTAAAATCTTGCCTTTTAACTGGAAAAAGGTACTCTGTATCTTGTACAAAGAAGCTGGTTGATTGTGTTGTAGTTTTTACAGTTGTGCTAAGGCTATGGGGATATTAAATCAGAGAGCCCATGGATTCTCAAGGTAAATATTATATGCAGTACTTGAGCATTAATCACATACATTAATTATGATCATAATTTTTGCATAATTTGCCCTGTATACTTATTTCCCTATGGACAAGTGGCATTTAATACAGGAGCTTCAGGGCACAACTGCTGTTTGGTTTTGTTTCTGTTGTGTGTGTTTGGTTTTTTGTTTGGTTGGTTTGGTGTTTTTTTGTTGGTTTGTTTGTTTGGTTGGTTTGGATTTTTTGTGTTGGTTGGGGGTTTTTTGTTTGTTTTGGGATTTGTTGTAGGTTGGTTGGGGGGGGTCTATTTTGACTTTTTTTTTTAAGAAACAAACACAACAAAAAGCAAACAGTAATTTGCTTTAAAAAATCAGATTTAATTAGATTTTTTTTTTAAATTTCCAATTTTACTACAGATTGCTGCAGAGACTAATATTGACAAATAATTCCTTAGAGCGTGGCTCTTCAAACAAAGGGAATGCTCAGGAAGCCTGAATATTTTAGTCCAAGACTTCGTTTAATGGTCATTTACTTTCAAAAATCTTGGGAGTTGCCCGTTTGGATTAAGCAAAACTAGAAAAACAAGGCCTCAGAATAAATATACTGTGTACAATATCTGTACTAAATCAAGATATTTTGTATGAATATTAGCAGAATGGACTAGTTAATGGTTATCCACTATTATTTGGTTTTAGATAATCTGGAATTTTTCTGTGTTGGTCCTTTAAAGCTGTAATTCAGAAATCAGCAGAGTCATTGACTCATCGATTCCTTCAAAGAACTACTCATTAATTGTGCTTTGGGTTAGATCTCTTGTTTACTACATACCTACAAATCTGTGGAGTGCCTTCAAAATCCCGAAACATTAAAGAAACAGAAAAATATTTAGTTTCACTGCATCAGGTGGAGCAGACATAGGCACCAGTGCCCAAGTAAACATGCTTTGGATTCCTTGCCTTCTGAATGGAAAGACATTCCACCTTCCTTTAACCCAAGCAGTGGATGTTTTGTTAACTCAAATTATACATACTGTGGCACACCTGGGGAAAAAAAATAATAAAAACTCAGGGCATTATTTTTCTTAAGTGACAGCTTAATAAACTTCATGTTCTTCATCCATTCTAATATTAAAAACACCATTAAAAGCACTTTAGTTCCTTAGTTTAGAATAATGATGTAAAGGATACATTTTGAGATTTTTTAAAAGAATTGATCACATAAAGAAAAATCAAAAGTACTTCTCTTGAGGCACATTCCTTTGAGGCACGGTGTAATTTTCAGATTTGTCAGTACTGACACTTGCCACTTGAGGGAGTGATGCATTGAGTGCTATTTGCACTCTAATTTGTCCATTCTGAGTAGTTTTGCATATGCTCAGAGCTCACTCTTAACTGGAGAATTTGGACATCACATGAGGATATTCTGTCCACAAAGGAAACTTAAAATGTACTGTATTAAAATATTTTGGACACTTACACTTTGGGATGTATTTATCTGTGAATCAAATCTCTATGTGGAACTTGAGAACACCTTGCTTGCCAGATTCATGGAGAGGTGCCTACAGGTTGTGTTCTGGTACAGGTTTTAATTAACAGAGTCACTCTGGGAGGTATTGCTGTGGAGAGCTGAGGCATATGCTGCAGTCAAGCAGCTCTTTGAATTGCTTGTGGTACTGTCTCAGAATTAGTATGCAGAATGCCTGTTTCTTATGGATTTAGTGTGCCTGGAGTAGAGGGATTTTGGTCTCCTGCTTTAATCCAGTCTTGTTTTACTGAATTATTTATTATTTGCAAGTGATGGAAAAGGTTGGTTCATGCTTCTAAAGAATGGCCATGAGATGCTATAGGGCAAAGAGCCTGGTTTTAAATTGAGGGCAAGAATCCAAGATGTCACACTTGCTTTCTGTATATTTGATATAAAAAATCTGAGTGAATATGGAAAAATCTTCTTGGTATAATTTAAAATAGACCCCAAAGTGTGATGCCTTGGTATTAATAATTTGTGCTTGAATTATTGTTTTAATTATGACTTTTAATCAATTGTTACTATCTTTGTTGTTCTAATAGAAATTTGCATAAAGCTGAATTAATCTGCTGCTGTGTATCTATGTAGTAAATCTGTGTTGGTATCTACTTGTCCTTTTGTACATGTGGGTTTGTGTGTGCATTGTTAGATTTCTGTAGCTCCTAATATTTGTTTTACAAGTTGCTCTGAGGAGGTGCATTAATTTATATAAGGACTATATTTGAACAGGGGCTTCTAATAACAGTATGTGATACTTTTCTAGGCAGTGGAACACATGCAGCATAGACAGGAGTAGAAAACTCTGAATTCTTAGTGTTTTACCAACTAAATTAAATAACAATGTGAGACTACAAAATACAGGTGCTACTTTTTTGTTGTTGGTGGTGGTTTTTGGTTGGGTTTGTTTGTTTGTTTGTTGGGGGGCAGGGGGGATGTTGTGTTTTTGTTTTTGTTTTACATGACATTAAGATTTTTCCATTATGACATCCCCAGATAAATTGTCCAGAATAACTGGAAATGTCTGTCCTAATTGTACATGACTCACAGGATTTAAACCCACCTTTATTCAGCCAGTGCTTAACCTAACTAGTTTTTAGAAGAAAGAATACAAAGTCAAAACCCTTGTAGTGTATCTGAGATCATCTTGTTTGGCAACATTTTGTACCATCTGTTGAACTCTAAAGGTACAAAACTTCAAGTTCAGAAATCTTAATGAAGTGTATTGAAGATCTACTGTTGCCTTTGTCACACAAGGAGAGCAATAGGGAAACCCCAATTAATTACAAGGACTTATAGGACCTATAGGTGAACTGTCAGTTTGTACAGTAGTGTTCTCTATACCTCTCCCAGTATTTCCTACCGTGTAGCTTACTTTTTTTGACTGCTGTTCCATACTGAACTGATGCTTTAACAAAAACACTCCTCTTACGCTTCAGATCTTGCTTCAGAATAGTAATGGCCAATTCAGAGCCTATCATTCTGTACTCAACATTAAGATATCTGTTTGTGTACCCAGGTTTGCATTTGTCTGTCTGAATGTTACCCATCATCATAACCAGATCTTCTGAGGCTCTTGTAAAGCTCTTCTCTTGGCCCGTGTGTTAAGTATCTGAGACGTTGCCAGCAAACGGTCTTGATTTCTTGGTCCTTAGGTTGCCATATGAATCTACAAATGGTCCCAAGCTTTGCAGAATTCACCGATTACTTCCCTCCCCCCATTGTGGCACCCCTTATTAGTGAGTCCCTAATCTTTCTTTCCTGTATTCTCACCAATGGTATGTCTATGCAAGACCATTTCCTCTTACCCTGCATTTTTTAGGGTCCTTAAAAATTTCAGCAAGGAACCTCTTAATTTTTGAAACCCCTGTATTGGTGATGTTTCTCATAATCACAGGGATGTCAACCTTTCCTGCTAATACATAAGTTTTCTATTTGGTATTAAGAGTTGTCCTTATTGAACAGCTCTTGAAGGATTCCTAGATAATTGGTGATGTAATAAGAAAGAGGGAGGCTGGTGGTTTTTATTAATAACATAATCCTGCAGGCTGTTCAATACTTCCATTTCTTTTAGTCTTTAACAGCTTGAATGTCTCTGTGACCTCCTTTATCTTTACTACAGTGATGAAGTCAGAGTTCCTCTTCTGAGAAAACATTGTATGTAAAGAAAAGAAAGTGTGTATCACAAAAAAACAGTAGAGGTAGGTTTTCCTGCTTGGAGAATTGAAAGTCATGCATCCAGAAGTGAATCATGGAATACACCCACTGACTACATTATGCCTTCCACAGGAATGCGTATGCTAGACTTCCACATTTTGCAGCTCACAACAGCGGGAATATGTACGGTGAACAAAAATGCTAAGTAGCCATATTACAGCATGGACAGTATTATTTAATCTTGACAGCTTGAATGTGTCTGTGTAATCAAAATGTGCAAACTCCTCTCATGGCATGTGAGGGCAGAAGAGTAACTTTCAACAAAACAATGTTGTTTTGACCATAAGAAAAAAGGTACTTTAATGTTCTTTCCATTTAGTTGCTTCCATTAGATTAATATTTCTGCCACAGAAACCTACTGTTAGCAAAAAAAAAAAAAGAGAAAAATATGATACTTATGTTTGCATTTTGGTAGAGTATGAAGCATCTTGTATCATAGTGAATACTGTTGAAATACTGGTATGTATCTAGCAAATGATGTTTTGAATTCCAGGAAATGACTTTGTAAAAATGGAAGCAGGAAAAGGAAATTGGCCTATGTTAGAAAAATGAAGAAAGTGAGTGCAAACAAAGGGGAATGACAGAAGGTGAATCGGAGAAAGGTGGGGATTTTCACAGGGAATAAGGAATATATGGAGTCTGGGTGAGAGCTGCCTCGCAGTTTCTCAGGTCTATAAATGCCCACTTAATCTTTCCAGAAGCTCAACAGTCTCTTCCAATTGCACCAGTTAATTAGAAATCCCACAGAGACCAACTCTTCTCATTTGTACTGTATTTGTCTTCCTATTGTGGTGGTCTACTACACAGAAATGCAGAGTACTTCATGACAGACCATGTTTCAATTATCAGTGGTCTTGAATGCTGTGGCCAGCTGCTCCAAAGCCCCTAACCTTGTGTTTGTCTGTTTTAACCCCATTCCACTGTCTCTTCTCACTGTTCATCTGGACAGGCATTAAACTGCATTTCCAAAGGGGTTGCTGGTATTTATGGATTTTCTTTTTTAGCAGGAAATGGTGGTGGTCACCAACAAAAGTCATGACCCAGAAAAAAAAAAATGGAACTCCTCATCAATGTGTGGATATTTTCAGGGTAATGGGATCTGTGTTGGAAGAGGAGGGAGGTAAGATACAATCTGTTTTGGACTATCTGAGAGTACTTGGGAGAAGATCAACTCTGCTTCCAGCAAGATATCCTTCCAATGCACCAAGTAATTTACAGTCATAGGGTATACTTTGGGAATACTCTGGTCTTTCTGCTTGTGCTCAAGACCAGAAGCTCCTGCATATGTTGCAGATGCCCTGACACCACCTCAGGGTCCTGGTGTTGCAAGGGAGTATCTGGGACAGGTTCACTGACCTCCTGGTGCTGTGAGTCCTTAACAAGAAAAGGAGTAACAGTGACCGCTCTTTCCCATGGCCAAGCAGGTAAAACCATGAGCCTTTTCAGTGGACGTACAGCCCAGTCTTAGGACTCTTGTTCCATGACGTTGGGTTTGCCTGGGCAGTGGCACTGGGGCAGTGTTTGTACCTAGGCTGTCTTGCAGGGCACAAGTTCAAGTTAAGTCTGAAAATCTCTTTTGCCCTGCAGTGAAATGTGGTCAATTCTGGTGTTCTCATGCACTGTGCTGTACTGTAAATAAGTTATGCTTATTTATTATTGAAATTAATAAAAATAACTTAGCTGTTCATGTACTGCAAACTCTCTCATCAAGCCCTTCCAAATGTTTTCAGTGGGTCAAGGCATCTTCTATCTGGCACGCCTTCTGCCTCCATGTGCAATAACAACATGTTTTTATTATACGTGTTTGTAGGTTCTAGCAACTCAGTCTGTAAAGACATGAGCGCTAGACCAGTCCCCCCGCCGCAGCCCTGAAGGTCAACAGCCGCGCCTTCAACCCCGCAAACCGAAACTCAGCTCGGCGGAGACATCTCCCGGCCGCGCGGTTTCCCCCTCCCAGGCCGAGAAGGCAGGCCCGGCGCCCGGGCCACGACGCTGGAGTGGGAAGCCCTTCAGCCCAGCGTCTCTCCCCGGATACGACTGCGGGCGGCCGGGAAAGTTTCGCCTGTCGCCCTCAGCCCAGCCGGCGCGGCTGCCGGTGAGGCCCGACCGTCTGCGCCGCGCAGCACGCCCCCGCCGCTCCTTCCTGTGCTGCCGGGAGCCCCCGCCCCTTGTCTCACTTCCCCTCGGCTCGCCGCGGCTCCAACGCGTCCTCCCCGCTGCGCTCTCAGCGCCCTGGGGAGCGGCAGCGGCGGCCCCCTGCTTTCGCCGGCGCTGCCTGCGCGGGGCCGCCGCCATTTTGTGAGGAGAGGCGGCGGCGGGGCCTGACGGACGGGTCGGTAGCGGTACGTGAGGCGACGTCCTTCCGCCGCCAACGACAAGGAGGAGGTGGGGGCCGAGCTCTGCCTTGCAGCAGCGAAGCGGAGGAGGTTGTCATATAGAAGGGGCTCAGCGCCGTCTCCCGTGGGCGGGTAGCTGTTGCCGGAGAGGAGGGCGGGGAAGAGGGTGCTGTGGTGCCCGGGAGTTCCGCGGGCAGGGCGCTTCCAGGCGGGGCTACCGTTGGCGGCAGAACGGGAACATTACGGGTAGTCTTTTTCATCACCTTGGTTCTCTTCGTGGGCAGGATTAGCTCCCCTCGCCTGAAGGGCTGATGGGTTTGTAAAGAGGATACTTGTGGGAAGTTCTCATTAGGTGCGAAAAGTTAAGTGGTGAGATCCAGGCACCGTGAGCCAGCCCCTGGTCCCCCCCGCCGGTTTCCGTCAGCAGAGCTCAGCAAATCTGGGAGCTTCCGGCTCGTGCTTCGTCGCAACGAGTTGCTTCGAGTTACACGAAAAAAAAAAAACCTGTTTGTATACACAGAGATACCTTCGTGTATTTTTAGAGAGTTGATGTAAAAATAAGTTGTCAAGAGACTGGTATGCTCAGTACAATTAACTCAATAAAATTACGGTATTTTGTGTGCTATGTTTACCAATTGTACCATAGCAAATGATTGGTGAGAATATCTGACGCTTTCAGAATCAACTGCTGAAAGTTTCAGAACAAAAGTTACGGTTATTTATGGACACTTAATTTGGTTTCCTTGTATTACAGTAGAAATTTGGCAAATTGATCATATAGGTCTTTGCTCTTTCTTTTGACACCCTGAACAGAGCTGGATTCTAAGCAGATCTCAGTTTACAGCCTTTTAAAATGTCAGTGGACTTTGAAAAGAACGTAAAAAGGAGTGTTGTGTGGGTTCTGTGCTAAATAACACATCCTCTTAAAGTGATGATTTTGTTTGTTTCATGGCTTAGCGGAATGAGTGTTTTGCTTCCATATCTCAGCAACAACTAAACTCTCCAAGGATTTAAATGTGACTGACTCTTAGAATGGAAAAATTTCCAGACAGATAGTGAAAATCAAAATTTGTATTAAACTACAAAAGTCTAATACAGAAAACTAACTGTAGGTGGATATTTCAGTATTGTGCTATGCTTCCACTGTTATTTTAAAGTATTGGTTTACATTGCATCAATATTATTGAGACCAAGATAATTTTTAAGCAAGACAGTTTCTAGATCTTTTGAGACATTGACAATTGATTTCTTGGTTTGCAAATATATTTCCAAAACTTTTTTTTTTTTTGAGGTAGTTGTAAAATGTACATTTTTCAATGGTTGTGGTTTACTAACAACTGTAACCATTTTCTTTCTAGTATACCGAAACATGTTTTTACCAAGATCTGTTAAAGTCAAGAGGACTGCTGCTGAGGACACAAGTTGTACAGCTAAGAAAAATAAATTGTCTTCTGAAGGATCTTTGCTAGATGAGACCACCGAGTTCCAAGAGTGTAAGTCAGTTAGAACAGAAACTTCTGCTTCAAGATGCAATTTGAATGAAGTTGTACAAGAACACACAGAACCTCTAGCTGGAGACCTTAATGCTGCTGATACAACTTTGGAAAAGGACAACCAAAACGCTGAGGGAGATAGCTCTACAGAAGAACCCATCAAATCCTTCAGCAAATCTCAGCGTTGGGCAGAACCTGGAGAACCTGTATGTGTTGTGTGTGGTCGCTATGGAGAGTATATCTGTGATAAAACAGATGAAGATGTTTGTAGCTTGGAATGTAAAGCTAAACACCTTCTACAGACTCAAGCAAAGGAAAAAAAGCTAAAATCTCATCAGCTCACAAAAGCAGAATCTCAAGCAGAAACTCATTTGCTTAATACACCTTATTTCTACAAAGATCATTCCTTTATTTTAGGTTTGCGAGATGAGCAGATTGAGAACCTTAAACTGCAGCTAGGTATAGCTGTCCAGGGCCAGCAAGTTCCAAGACCTATTGTAGAGTTTGAACACTGCAATTTTCCTGAAACTTTAAACCATAATTTAAAGAATTCTGGCTATGAAGTCCCAACACCCATCCAAATGCAAATGATCCCTGTTGGACTACTGGGGAGGGATATTGTGGCTAGTGCAGACACCGGCTCTGGAAAAACAGCAGCCTTCCTACTCCCTGTTATAATGAAGGTTTTGAAAGAGGTAATTAAACTTTGTGTGTTTAGAGAAAGTGGCTGCTATATCAGGTGGCAGAGAGAATTTTTTTGTCATTTGCGTATTTTCACGGAGTAATTTCCTTTGGAATATATTCAGCTGACTATCAAATAACTACAGGAATTTGAAGTAATGCAGTTTCTGAAATCCTCTAGTTACACAGTCTTCCCTTTGATACTGTGTGGAAAAAGCAATTAAGAAAACTTGCTTCACAAGGGACATGAATGTATGAAGAGCAGTAAGGGCAAATACTGTTCTGTATCTTGTGTGTGGTTCCGCATTGCTTTAGTGGCTTTCTTAAAAGAGATGCATGAGAATATATTTGAAAATTCTGGGCCTGGTTCTGGTTGATGTTTTGGACCATTTTAGATGTTTTTACAGATGTGTGTGTAAATTTATTTTTTTTTTAAATGAATAATTTAAAGATCTAGGTAACTATTTTAATCTTTGAAGTATACTACAGTATTGCTTTTAAGAATGGAAGCATTATATAGGAGCATTTAAAGACAAGAGTAATAGAGTCCAGTACCTCCTGCCTGATGATCATTAAGGTCTGTAAGACAATTACATGCTTATAATAATATGCACAAAATTGGAGCCTCAATGAAAAATAGTTAATTTCTCTACATGATAACTGTTGAGATTTCTTTATTTTCAAGGTACTTCACAAGTGAATACATATTTCATGAAAGGGTTTTATTTTGTTTAAAATAATTTTCATTTTTAATGTAAAAGAGATAAGATGTTAAGAGCATAAGGGTAATCTTCTTATGAAATATTTGAGTGTTCTCCACATCTACACAGATACCTTTTTGGTGGGGTGGTAAATTGTTAAAGCACTGTTCACTCAGAAACAACTCAGAAAGCCCTTCTTGACACAAGTATTTAACTATGTCATTCCTTTGATGATGCAGTAGGAAAGGAACAACCTCCTACAGTTTGGTCACTTCTAAATGTTCCCCTTGGAGACCAGAAAGGAACACATACTACCCTGTAATTTTGTATTTTCTGGGTTGCAGAAATATCAACGAGGTGATAATTTGGTTGAAGATCCTTATATAAGGAACAAAAAAAAGAAAAATTTAAGGCTGTACCAGTTTCATGATTCATCTCTACCTGTCTTGACTAGTAGTGAGTCAGAGGGGCTATTAAATTTGTTTTCAAATTTCAGAGACATATGTTTTTGCTGTATAAAGTTCCAGTCGCTGCTTATCTTCTCTGGCTAATGCTTAATGTCTTTACTTAGTGGTGTGCAAGTCAGTAAAGAGAAATAGTCTGTTCCTGTGATATCAAGACTTCTAAAAGCTTTTTTATGATTGCTAGATTCAATTAGCATCCTGTGTTTTGAGTTCATGTGGAATTTATTCTGAATTTCTGTTAGAGATTCAGTACAATAATTAAAATAGGAAAAAAAAAAAAAAGCCAAACACATCTTTACTACAAGCTTTCTGGGCCTTTTTTTTTTTTTTTTTTCCTTGTTATTGTCAATAAGCTGTTCTAACAGTATATTTAGGTGTTATTTTTTTTGTTTTCATAAGTTGTGTGATTGGGTGATAGAATTCCTTGGCCTGCATTGCTAAAGGTATAGTCCCTTTCTACCTTCTGTCTTCAAATAGAAAGTGTATTAGGCATCTAATTGTATTCACAGTAGCTGCACTATATAATTTGTATTTTAATATTGGGAGATTTAATTTTGAAAGCTTTTTATTTAAATAAAGCAATTGCATGTTCAACAGATTTCTTCTCCTCTTTCTAGATAGAAACTCCATCTGCCCTTATTTTGGCACCAACAAGGGAGTTAGCAATTCAGATAGAGAGACAAGCCAAAGAACTGATGGCTGGTTTACCAAACATGAGAACAGTTCTCCTGGTAGGAGGTTTACCACTGCCACCACAGCTTCACCGTCTCAAGCAGAGTGTTAAGGTATGGACTATGGTGTGGAAAGATCCTGTGGAGAGTTGTTTTTATGACATTCACAGAAAAGAACATTGTTACTCTTGGCATACGTGGACATAAAGATGTGTTTTTCCCAAGTCTAAAATACTAAAATAATTGTTAGCTCTTATCAATTTTATTATTGTAAAATTTTCTTTTTAAAAAATATTTCAACTTCTGATTAAACATATAATAGCTCTTTTTTTTTTGTTGTTGTTTTTAAAAAGTTCCATGCATGATATTGCTGCTTTCAAATAGTGAAATATGCCATTTCATTAGACAAGGAATTGTAATTCACAGCAATGTAGTTTTTAATGCAGATTATATTGCTTGTATTTAGGCACTTCCATTAAGAGTTCTAACAAGCCCATTTCCTTTTGGGGCTTCATAATTTATTAAGTTATCTATAAAAGTTTTATGATTTATCTGAATGCAAGTTATTTGACTAATTAGTACCCTTCTCATCTCTGTGCTGTAACTATTGTTTTTCTAGGACAGTTATCTGTCATGGAAATTCTAACTCCTGGGGGTTTTGTTTCTGTCTGTCTTTCTTTTTTTATAGGTTATAATAGCAACACCTGGAAGACTTCTCGAGATTTTAAAGCAAAGTTCTGTTCAACTGCATGGCATAAAAATTGTAGTGGTGGATGAAGTAAGCTTTTTGCTTTTTTTTTGTTTTTTTTTAATTACCAGGGCTGCATTGCCTATAGAGAGGTCTTTTGAAGAACCAGTGTGAGTGGCTAGTCTGATTAAACATGCAAAATGTTTGTTAGGAAGATAAAATACATTTCTCAAGAGAAAAATTAATCTTTTAACAGAATTTGAAATGTATTTGAATAATGTGTGTTCGAATCACCTGACAGACTAATATTGCTAGACCAGTGTGAACTATTTGGTTTTAATTTTCTCATTTAGCTTTTCTTCTGACTGAAAAAACTCCTGCATTTGGATTATTAATAGGCCAATCATACACATTATGGTTCTTCTGTCAATTCAAGTTCAAGACTCCACTGTTTATAGAAAAATCTGTTACCAATCTAATATTTTTTACTTAGGTGGATACCATGTTAAAAATGGGTTTTCAGCAGCAAGTGTTGGATATTTTGGAAGACATCTCTCACGATCATCAAACCATACTGGTGTCAGCCACGATTCCAGTGGGCATTGAACACTTAGCAAATCAGCTTCTGCACGATTTTGTAAGAATAACAATTGGTGAAAAGAATCTGCCATGTTCCAATGTTCGCCAAATTATCTTGTGGGTAGAAGAACCATCTAAAAAGAAAAAGCTGTTTGAAATACTAAATGTAAGTGTAATATTTTTTTCTCCTAAGACCAACTTATAAAACTATTAATGTCTTTACACATCTCTGTCAGGTTCTCAACTTTTACTTTAATCTTTGTATATTGTAGATGTGAAGTGAGGTTAACTATATAACTGCACTAACTAGTTCACTAGTTCTGCAGTCTAAGAGCTTTAGTGGCAATTTCACTCACACCTCATTCTGTGCAGCAGCAAAGTAGATTCCTGAGCTGAGACCCAAGTTCAAAATCATATTTTTGTGGTTTGCAGTATGGCATCCCAAAGATTTATACCAGTTATCTGTGAGTGATAGAGGAACAGGAATTTCTTGAACTATCATAGCTGCTTTATGGCTTGGGAGTGATTTGTCACTTGATAAGTCATTAAAGAAACCAGTGAGAAAGCTAATTTAGTTAATTCTTGATTATTTTTTTTAAATATGAATAATAATATATATCTTTTATGACTACTTTGGGGGGGAAATTTTGGAGTATTGACTGAGGCTATCTGAGAAGTAAATAAGAATCTTTAACTGAACCTCAGAACTTAAGGTCAAAATTAATACGTAACACTTAAAGAAAGCTTCTGACCTCAAAAAAAAAAAAAAAAAAAAAAAAAAGCCATGTGCCGATACAAATTTGGATTCTGAGTCTCCAGATCATTATATGTTTATTATGTACAGATGTGTGTAGTTTCATGGCTGGTATCTTTTTCCTTCTTATCTGCAGTCTTGTTAATACTAGAGAGAACGAACAGAAGAAATTGAATCCAAGTTGCTGCTGATGAACAGCAAACTGTTGTAATACCTTCTTACATAAAACATTTAATTTTATAGGATAAGAAACTCTTCAAGCCTCCAGTGTTGGTATTTGTGGACTGTAAGCTAGGGGCAGATCTGTTGAGTGATGCTGTTCATAAGATTACAGGATTGCAGTGTACAGCTATGCATTCTGAAAAGTCCCAGGTGGAAAGAACGGACATACTACAGGTTTGTGCCTTTTAAAGTTATGGGAGTTTTGATAGATTTAAAATGGCCGTGTTTTTAAGGGTGTTATTATTTTGTGTCTTATTATTTGGTGTCTTATTTTGAATGAGTTAAGTTCTAATTTACTGCTTTTCTGCAGTAAAACCTGAAGTATTACTGGGGGAGTGGTGAGACAGATGGAACCAAGCAAAACTGTGGACTATAATGCCATTTAAATGCAGATAAATACTAGGACACTATTTCCTGGGTTATTTGTTTTGAAATGAGAATTTAAATATACATTTAACTTCATTGTTGGTGTATTGGTTTGTTTGTTTGTTTGCTTTGATTTGTTTTCAATGACAATCATAGTTTTGCTCTGGAATTATAATCCTATTTAAATCAAGAACACAGAGGGGGACATTCTCTAATCTGCTGTAGAATAATCCCACTGCCTGTGTTCCTATGCCTATGCTAGGAGAGGTTCAAAATATAAATAAGGAAAAAATAATTAATTTTTGTATATTCCTCCCTTGCCAGGGATTACTTCAAGAGAAGTATGAAGTTATAGTAAGTACTGGAGTCCTTGGACGAGGGCTTGACCTTGTCAATGTCAAACTGGTAGTAAATTTTGATATGCCTTCAAGTATGGATGAATATGTACATCAGGTAAATAAATAAGTTGCTAAAGCATTATTTGAAAAGTATACTGAAAAATTACATCCACCTATGGAAGTTTAAATGTTAACATAAATATTATTTTCCTCTTCAGAATTTTGTTTCTATAGGAAAGAAAAGAATGGTGCTGAATATCTCTTCCATAAGTCTCTTGGGTTAAATTACTAAAATCCAGAACACTGTTCTTCTATTTCCTATATAAGTTACTAAAACCTAGAACAGTGTTCTTAGATAAATTTAGGTTTCCAGTAGTAGTATTCTTCCAGTTTTGTACTCATTTATACTATTTTGTGTCTGTAGCAGGCAAAGTGTTTACCATCTGTGTGAAGAAAGGCCAAATACCCCTCATTCTGCTGCAGCTCATTTGCAGTGTGGGATATTCATGTAATAGAATCAGGAAACCAGTCATGAACTTTTTCATTCCCTCTTCCTACTCCAGTATCTCCCCCGAGTTGTTTGTTTGTTTGTTTTTTCTGAGGATTTCATGCTTTAAAAATGATGGTATGTGGATTATGCGCATGTGTTTTTATGTTTATGTAAACACACCCCAACTTTACTTTGGCTAGCAGATCAAGAGAACTAATTATTACCCTTGCTTTGGCACTTAAGAAGCCACAGTACTCTACTGCCGTCTGCAGTTTTGAGACCATCGGCTAAAAGAAAAGCCCTGACAAGTGGGAGAGAGTCCAGACAAGGTCTGGGGGCTGGCACAAGTGACATATGAAGAGAGGCAGAGGGAACCAGGCTTGCTTGGCCTGGAGTAGAGATGTAATTCTCTCTGTCTTCTGTTTGGTAATGGGTGATTACAGAGGAGACAGACAGGTGCTTCTTGGAGGAGCACAGTGAAAGGACAAGGGCCAGTGGTCATAACTTCCTGCAAGGGAAATTCTGGCCTCATAACAGGAAAAAAATGTTTTTTACAGCAAGGGTAGTCAGGCAGTGGAACAGGGTTCCCAGAGAGGGGATGAGATCTTTGTGCTTGGGAGACACGTGAAACTCCATAGGACAAGGCCCTAACTTTGAAGTTAGCCCTGTTCTGAGTAGGTGGGAAGGTCCTCTGCAAGTTATCCAATCTCATGAACTCCTGAAGTATTCTGTGCTACTAACTGCAGTACATCTCTCTGTTCTTTAATTACCTTTCTGCTAAAGTTTCAAGCAAGTAGTAAAAATATAAAAATGCTATTTCCCAGCATCAAAACTATACCAATATTAAGATACTATCTCTTCCTAAACGGGGAGTCTTTGTATATTATTTTCTAATTTATTAAAGTACTTTGGATAATATTGATAATAATTTAAAGTTACTAGAACATTGAAAGTAAAGGCCATTTCTATGGTTATGCTTGTACATACCATTCTTGATACAAGATACATGTATGTGGCATTGCTATAATAAACATTTTTAAAAACATTTTGTTTGGACCAGGTTTACTGTAAGCATTTGTCTATAGGCTATATCATATATCTCAGTATCAACATTGGACTATTGTGTCCCATAACAAAGTCGTAATTTTAGATGCATTTAACCTGAAGTTTCAGAATTGCATATCTTGAAACCAGGAAATTTATTAAAACTTTGTGCTTAGAGAATGAGATAAAGAGATTTGGCCTTGTCACTTAGAGTAGTTGTTGGTTTATAACAGAAAATAAACTAAGGATATTTGAAGGCCTTGTATTTAATACTGATAACTTAAAATGCATTTTTACTTTACAGGTTGGAAGAGCGGGGAGATTGGGTCACAGTGGAACTGCAATTACTTTCATAAATAACAATAGCAAGAAGCTGTTTTGGGATGTTGTGAAAAGAGTAAAACCAACGGGCACCATTCTCCCCCCACAGCTGCTTAATTCCCCCTATCTTCATGACCAAAAGAGAAGGGAACAACAGAGACTTAAACAATTACAGAACAGCGTTGTAACAGGAGATAATATTATGGACATTATTAGAAAACATGACAAAAATAATTCTCAGAGGTAATAAAGATATATTTATAGTTATGTAAGTATAATAAAAGTGTGATTAAAAAGAAACATGGAATAACACCTTGTACATTGTCTTCTTTTAAAATAAGTTTATATATTGATTTTTTTTTTAAGGAGTTTAATTTTTATCTTTATTTTATCTTTATTTTGAAGTACCGACTATTGTGTATTTGAATTACAGCAGTGCCTGGTAAAAATGCTTTTATGTAGCCCTTTTTCCAAATGACTAAGCTTTGGTCTTGCTTGCAATGTAAACTGATAAGATTTTTATTTTTTTTAAATTTCTTTATTTTGTTTTAATGTTTCTGAAGAATCATTTCAGACTTACTATGAAACACACTCTTCTGGTAATTTTTACATCATTATATTGAGGTAAGACCCTGGCAAAAGATGCTTTCAAAAACAATCCAAACAAAATAGTTGATGACAGATTAGTCTCTGAACACAAGCCTCAATCTCTTCCTGTTAGTTTCCATAGCCTTCATTGAGAACATTTTTCTGACTCCTCAGTATTCTCTTTGAGGGGGTCTTGAGAACGTATGTGCAAGTTTCCTTTGTAAACAGTACTGAAATTTTAGTGCCTGTGAACCAGCTGAAGTCCTGCTCAAGCACTTTGCAATACCAGGGACAATTATAACTTCATTGTAGAGAAATAGGATAAACCATATAAGTTAAATAAATTTGTGTTCTTATTTAATGATATATTAATGTATAACTGATCATGCTTGCTTAGTATTCCTTTAAGCATAACTTGCCATGCTCTGACACCAGATGCCAGGTTTTTTTCTTTGGTTGGTTGTTGTAGGTGTTTTTTGTTTATTTTGGGTTGGGTGTTTTTGTTTATTTTTCATTTGTTTTGTTCAGGTTTTTTTGTGTGTGTGTGTCTTTGTTTGTTTTTTGATTGTTGGTTGGTTTGTTCAGGAAATAGGCCAAAGCCATATTAAGATAGTGTTGTAGAACTTACCAGCTGAAGTCTGAGATAGGTCATAACCAAAACTTGCCTTTTGTTTTTTTTTCCTTTTAGACTGAGGCTTGAGAAATTAGTTTCATCAGATGTTTCATGCTGCTGTGATGCATCATCCCTTTTTGGCAGACTGAGATGTCTCAGGTAGTAGTTAGTTGTTAGACCTGTGCATTGTATGTCTACTTTTTGGCCAAAGGATTGACTGTGGTAGCAAACTAATTTTTGAAGGTTAAGTAGCTGATTCTCACACCTCACCCCCCCACCTCCAGATGGAGAGAGATGGGTCTTACCTGCTTCAAGACAGATCACAAGCATGTCACTGCTGCCATGTTTGTTTAATAACAGATTTATATATTTATTAATGACAAACTGCTATGACTTCTGATAATCTGAAATATTTATTAATTAATTCTACGATTTTCTATGCACTGTTGCTGCTACTGTAACATAATCAGATACAATACAGGGAAATCCTCAACTTGTTAACTTCCCCTTCCCTGCATTGTCATTTGTCTCCCTCTGCTGATTTTTAATTTTTTTTTTAAACTTTTTCACATTAACTCTGTTGTGCAGTATCTATAAATGCCTGATCTTCTATAAAACGCGTATATCCTTTAGCAAAAGACCTATTTTTATTACTTGTGGAGAGTTCACGGAGTGGTACTTTATCTCATCCTGCAGTCCTCAAACTTCCACTCAGGCCGCGTTCGGGGTAAGCGCTGCATCCTGGCTGCAGCTGCCGAGCTCCACTAAGGGACCAGCGGGTGGAGTGGGGCTGTGCCTGGCAGCGCTGCGGGGGGTGGATCACCGGCTATGCTGGGCTTCCTGCCCATCGGCCGTAGGCTGGCGGCAGCGGGACCTCTCTGGGGGAAAGGAAACGCTCGTCTCGGAAAGCCGCGGGCCCTGGCCGGCTCTCGGGGCGCGCCTGGTGAGGGGCAGCGGCTCGGAGCCCTCGGGGGAGCACGGAGCCGCTCTCCCGCGCAGCTGCCCGGCGGAGGCGGTGGCAGCGGCGCTCGGGGCCGTCCTCCCTCTGACGCAGGTCCTCGCGGCAGCCAATCCCTGTGGGCCCGGCACATTCAAACGGGGCGAGAGCCGCGTCCGGTGTGGCACGGAGCGGAGCGATGCTGGCGGTGAGGAGGGGTCGCTGTGGCGTGAGGGACGGGGCGTGTCTCCCTGGGGAGTCCCGTGGGTCCAGGTGGGACGTTGTTTCGGAAACTGTAGAGCTGGGTGGGCGGCGGGCACCGGAAGCGTTGTCTCGCAAAGCGCCTCCAGGCTTCGTCCGTCGGCCGCTGGTTTCTTCTCGACTTCCCCCAGAGGGCTCGGGCGGGCTGAGGGGCCGCTTAGTGGGGTGGTCGCAAAACAGATCTGGGGCCGTGTCGAGGCTCTTAGGGGTCTGAAGAGGATGGGTTTGCTGAAGGATAGTAAAGCTGTCCATTTCTTGTATGCTTTCATGAAGCTCTGAAAACTTGGGTTTCATCTAATTAGTATTCGTAATCAATTAAGAATCAGGAATGAGCGTATTTTTAAAAAGTCTTGAACCTTTATTTCTTATTTAGAAATGAAAGAGCTTTAGATGGGGAGATTACATTTTCTACAGAAAAGCTTTGTGAGTATCTGCCGCTATAGCCACAGGGGGAGAGAACTTCTGTTACTATGCTAGTTATTTTAAAGCTGAACAGAAAAGAAAACACTAAAGCAACTTATGGCTTACAGGCATGTTTCTTTATTGACCGCTAGGTTGCACCACAAAATGTGTATTTTACAACTCGTAACATGACTAATTTCCTGTGTCAAACTGAATTGAGCATTAAATGCACTCTGGTTTGAAATTCTTAAAACTTTCATCAGAACTTCTGAGCTATGAAAGCTTTGTGCAGTTATGATACTTGTGGAAGGGGATGTAATTGTTTAAATTCTGAGAGAACTACAAAGGCCTGAAGTCAAAAGTGTAACATTAAAAGAAACTTTTATTCAGGCAACGGTTAAATAGTTGCTTCTACATCTTTTGCTCTCATCTTTTTGAGGTATCTAAGGCAGGTGACTTCTTGTTGACTTTGAATAGCTCATTAATTGCAGCTGTTAAGTGGGTAGTGATGTCAAACCTGTAACAATGTTGCATATACAACAGCAAAAGCATTCTTTTGTGTACAGCTTGGATATCTACAGCTTTCTAAATATTTACATGTAGAAAACACGTGGAACACATTTTACAGTTTTTCTTCTGATCTCTAAATATCTTTTTGTTTTGCTATGCAGGTATGTACTATAGTGAACTAAAATAACAGCCAAATGTGTTGTAGTTATCTTTATTAAATAACCTATTCTGATAATAGGTCTTATATATCAAAATCCTGAAATAATCTACTTTCTATGTTTATAAATTTCTATTAAACGTTGTTAATTTTGTTGTTCTATTGAAGTCTGTTAGTTGTGGAGCACTGAGAGCATAAATATGAGTGAATGAAGGCATGATCTTGAATTTGCTTTCTATGGGGATTGTGGTAGATTATTTGGAAGAAATGTCTACAGTGGTCATTGTTGCTAAATAGTTAGATGGTTCTTTGTACTAAGTGGTGCTTCTGCATTATGTTTGGTTTACATTCTGAAACAAATTGTAGAATTTAATAAATTGAATAAAATAGTCTATTATTGGTGGAAATAGTAATTTAAATATAAAATGATGACTTTTTAAAGTATTGGAGGTGAAACGGGATACTGATTGTAATTAATATGTTTGAATGTGTATTTACTGCAGTATATGTAAAGAGCTCCCCATGCACCAAAACATAACTTGCACTGGACATAAGCATCTTTTTTTTTTTTTTTTCCTTTGTCTCCCTAGATTCCTTAAGCAGCAACTAGAAATAATCTTTTGGGAAAGGTGGTGTGCTTATTAGAAGACTAATGTTAACTTACTGGAAGACAAAATGCCTATTTACACAGTTCCTGCAAGAAGCCCCTCTGGGGCACAGTGTACTACAACTTTGCAGAAGACTTCTTCACAGAATACCTTTACCAGCAGCAAAACATCTGGGCAGCAACTGAAATCACAGGTGTCAGAAGAAGAAAAAGAGAGTCTACTTTCGTGTTCTCAGAATAAGACTGAAGAAGTAAATAGGACCTATGTGATTTCAGCTTGTAAAAAAGTGGGTGACACATCAAATGCATTTAAAGCTGAGGGCACATTAACACTCCAGAGGAGAACTGGAGCAAGTAAAAAATCAGTGCCCTGTGGTGAACAGTTGAATGTAAACACAACACAAGGCATGGAAAATATACTAACAGAGAAAAGACTTACTCTGCAGAGGCGTGTGAGGACTAGCTCCCTAGAAAAGAGTAAAATTAATCAGAATACTGTGCCCAGAATAGAAAATAATAGCTCTGCTGCACAGAGAAATGACAAATTCACACTTCCACCAAATACTACTACTACCAATACTCCTGATGGTAAATCAAGCTTTAGGTTAGCTGAGTGTCAGGCAAGTACAAAGTTTCAGCATAACTTGAAGACCAAGGATTCTCTTGGCTTTGTTGATTATCTATGTGAAAATGATAGTTGCATGCATTTGAAATGTGGGACAAGTGCTTCTGACACAAGATGTCAAAGTGAAGTTCCTAAATCAGAACAATTAGTTACCTCAAAATGCATTAATAGGATATCAGGAGACCGGAATGAAAACGGCAATATAAGCAAGCTAGCTGGAAAGCAAAGAACACAACATTTGATTATAAGAAATAATGGTTTGGAAAGACCAAGGACTCCAACAAAATGTTCAACAGAAGCATTTAAGCTTACACCAAAGAACAGCTCTTCTCAGGATCAACCATCTCTGCCTTCTTCAAACAAACGAACACCTCATCTTCAAATTTTAGCCAAAAAGAAAACTAGTGTTTCCAGCTCTCCTTCTGTGAGCAGAAGTTCAAAACCAAAAGAGACTACAGAAACTCTGGCAGAGAGCATTAGGACTGAGAAAGATGATTTTGAAGTGGAAAACAGCAGAGTGATTGTAGCTGTGCGTGTACGGCCTTTCAGTAACAGGTTTGTATCCTGTGCTTATTTCTGATGCTAATAGTAGCTTTTGTGTATGTTGATTCCTGCTTTGTATTTTTTGAATTGTTTACTCATTGACCCAATAAGGTTATAATACGTACTTTGAAATTAGCTGATATTTCATGCAACAGCAAAATAAAGGTTTTTATTAAGAGATTGAATTCACTTTATAGGTGTTTGGGGCTATTTATTACATATTCATTAACTGAAGTATTTTGAGCTTGAATACTTCGTATGTTCATCAAGCAGGGTTTTTTTTTTAACAATGATTACTGAACTTCTTATTTTCTGTAAGGTGGTTGATTAAAATGACTAACGCATAGCATGTAACTTCTGCTTTTTAATGTTTTTATTTTCCCCTCTCCCATTCAGAGAGAAAAATGAAAACTCACTCCCTGTAATCTCCATGAGTGGTTCAGAGACAGCTGTAAGAAATCCAACCACAAACCAAGTTTACAGCTTCGCTTATGACTTCTCTTTCTGGTCTTTTGACAAGTGTCACTCTAATTTTGCAAGCCAAGCAATGATTTATAAAACTTTGGCCGTGCCACTCCTAGAAAGAGCTTTTGAGGGATTTAATACTTGTCTTTTTGCTTATGGGCAGACTGGTTCTGGAAAATCATACACGTAAGTTCCAAATTTATGTTAAAATTCTGTAGGAGCCAATTGTTATGTAATGTAAAGCCATCAAAAGAGATTGTATGGAACAGATTTCATAGTTATTGAATCAGGTTAAAATGTTCTTGCATGTTTTAAAAATAAAACCATATTTATAATAGTTAAGACAAAGTTAGTTGTAGAATATTTCTGTGTATCTGATGCTGACCTCTTTATACTTCCAGTGATGAAAATAAAATCTCTTTCAAGAGCTTTTAGTGAAAAACCTTTATCAGTTCTGAGAGCTTCTCAGACCTTCCCAGTGCTGTTTACCCCTGTTTGTTATTTTGTGCATGAAGTAATGTGTTCTGAAGTGTGTTCTGTTTTTTGGACAAGATATTTGAGATCATTCTAATTATGGTCCTGACTGTTTCACAACTTAAAATAATAAAAAATCAAGATATTTGCAACACTGCTTATTTGAAGTCTAATCTTCACACATTTTTTTTTAGGCTTTATAGCCTATTTTATATACCTTTTCATTAGAATACCTTGTGAACTGCTCTGTTTCCAATAATGCATCTATTAAATTCAGTTCTATGAGCTTTATAATTTGCATTTGTTATTATAGGCTTCTATATATGTAGTTGAGGACCAAAAATGTTTCTATTCAATTTGTCATAATTTTAATGTTTCTATTAAATTTATAATAAGTATAGAACTTATATGGAACTAGGATTTTCCACTTTTAAGGGGGAGCTTAATTTTTACTTATACTGTGTGTTTACCTTGGCCTGAATGAAACTTATGGTCACTATTGCAATTATCCTATCTGTAATTTTGTTGGGTTTTTTTTTGTTTGTTTTGTTTTACTGCACTGTAAGGTAAACAGTTACTTACCTTCACCACTTTGTATGTTAAACAAGGCTGAAAATAGTATCAATAAATAGCTGTGTCCTCAAGTCAAGTGTACACAACAGATTTCTGCTGACAGCTTTGTTGTGCAGCTGTGTTCAACTCTAGACAGCAGCTGAATTAGTCCAGTACATTGGTGTTCTGCAGTGTCAGAACAGACAGGAAAAAACCTACACCAGAGGTGGTGAGAGGCTTAGGGCAGTGTGTAAAGTATATAAAATAAACGTGTGTTAAGATACCAAATGTTGATAGGTTTAATAGTTATGGTACAACTTGCTCTTCAGTTGCTGTAGAGTTTTAATTTTACTCAGATTTTCAACCGTTTCTCAATGGATGAATTAGAAAAGATCTGCATATCATCTTGTCCAACTTCCTACTCAAACAAGCACCAACTTAGATCAGGTTTATTTCTGTGGCTTATTACCTGTATAACTTGGAAGCATGTGGCATTTCAATTTTAGAGCTATACAATTGCTATTAAAACTACTTAGAGAGAGTTACAAAACTGACGTAGCACTGTTTCTGTAACTACAGGATGATGGGATTTGATGAAGACCGAGGAATAATTCCAAGACTTTGTGAAGATCTTTTCATTCACATAGCACAGAGGGACAAGCAACAGGTGATATCCTTATGCTGTTGACCTTATGCCAAATTATGAGGAAGCTGATGCATTTCAGTATTTTGATATACATTTTATTCTTTCACTTTATACCTTAATTTTGATCCATTTATTAATGTCTGTATTCTTTTGCTGATCAAAATCTTATTTCTACTAGTAGCTCTGATTAATACAGGTCCCTAAATAGTCAAAATGAACACTGTTTTGCTTCCTTAATGACAATAATGTAAAAAAGAAATATGGGCAGAATATTTTTGATGTGTCACTAGACTAGGATTCTTTACTCTGTATAGCATGTTTTACAAGATAAGATTTATATAAGGAAAGGTAAAAAGAAACTGTAGGATGTTCTATACTTTCAGGACAGTTATATAAAATAGAACTCAAAAAAATACAAATTTATCTTTAAATATTGTCACATATGAAAGCAAAATACACTTTAATGTTTGTATAATTATCCTCTTCCAGTTCAGTATTCTTGTTGAAATAAAAAAAAAAAATTATTCCCACTTTCTTTTTTTTCCCAAGACTTTAATTTTTTCATTGTAAATAATTATTTGTTTCCCTCTCTGTTTTGAGAATAGATCTTTATTTGTACATAACTGTATGAAAGAATGGTCTTCTGAGGGGAGGGGGGAATGTTTTGTCTGATTCCAGTGTATTTGGATTTGAATTCCTGTCCTACACCTAGTGTTTTAAAAGCAATGAAGTTGTAATTCTTTCTGGAGTGTATTAATGAAGGCTTACATTCTTGTTCTATTGCAGTGAATTGATGTTGTAATGGTAAATTTAGAAAATCATAACTGGAGAAACAATGAATTTGAACTCTTCAGTTTTTTTTTTTTTTAAACTACTCATTTTATGTCTTCAGAGGAAAAGACCCAAACTAAGAATGTGGGCATGCAGGGGATTTGTTTGTGGGAATTCTTCAGGTATATTTATTGTTCTATTGGACTATTGTTAAGGCTTTTTTAAGACTGAATTTCTGGTACAGAATCACTTTGGAGGAACCAGCTTGACTGCAGTGCAGCACCTGTGATTTGAACTGTGCATCTAAAACTTTCCCTAGTAATAACACTAATAATATTGTATGGCTAGAAACTCTGATTTATTTCCTAAAATTGTGAAAAGAATTAGAAGCTTATACCTATGCTTTTTTTTTTTTTTTTTTTTTTTTTTTTTTTTTTTATTAAAATTATTTTTCACAAAACAGCTTTTTTCACAAGGCTTTTTTTTTTTTTTTTTTTTTTTTTTTTTTTTTCTTTTTT
>JANIJG010011685.1:32057-81220 GCA_024611175.1 Megaceryle torquata | reverse complement strand
GTCGCTGCGAAGGGTGGGCGCGGCTGGGGGGAGTTGGGGTTGGAGCAGGGGGGGGGGCGGGGGGGACGTGTCAGATCTGAAAGGGAGGAGTAAAGGGAGGCCGGGGAACAGCAGCCCCGGGAGGGAGCAGCAGCGGTGGGCTGCCAGCCGGCTGGGGAGGAGGAGAAGGGGAAAGGCAGGTAAGGAAGTGTCCTCCGGGGGTGCAGGCGAGCGGCCAGGTGAGGAGGGGGAGAAGGGGTGGCAGGAGGGGTGGGGGTGCACCGAGGGGGGGTGGATGGAGCCCTTGGGTGCCCCCGGGAGGGTGTTTGGCAGCTGGCCTGCTGCTGGTCCCATCCTGTACCCTGAAATTACCATCTGTCCTGGTAGCGTGCTCATGTGCAGGCTGGGGACAAAGTGCCCTGGAGGGGTCATGGGGCCAGGTGGGAGCAGGAGGGGTGCTGCTGTGTGCTGCCACCTTCTCTCTCCATTTGTGCTAAAGTCCCTTTCCTGTCCCTTGGCTTCCCAAACTTCCCCGGTGCTGGCTGACCTCCCTCATCTTGCCTCAGGCTGCCTCTCCTGCCACGAGCGCAAAGTTTGGGGGATGCCCAGGCCAGGCGGGAGGGGTGGAGATCGACTTGTGGGATGGGAGACAAGCTGGCAGCAGTGTGCAGAGACTTCACCAGGTCCACTGCAGCTCATGGCCATGGCAGGAAGAAGGGGTGCCTGGGCCTGGTGTGCTCCATGCTTCAGCTTCCTCTTCACCGCCATGCCCATGCTTGGCCTGCTGCATAGAGTGGAAAGAAGGGCAATGCCAGGCCCCACTTGTAGGGGCTGTGCTGCCAGCAGGACCCCTTCTCTGTCAGGAAAAGGGGTGCAGCCCTCAGGTGCCATGCCTGCTGTCATGGGAGCTCAGTGGGTTAGGGTGGCCATGCCCCAGCCCTTGCAGAGCCCGAGCGTGTAGCCGCATGTCCCTTTCTCCTGGCGAGCTGGCCGCCCACCCTCAGCGGGCAATTCCTGCAGTTGGCAGCCTCGGGACCTGCTCACCGAGGTGTTCTCCCTAGGCTGACTGTTTCAACCCCCAAGCACTGGTGGCCCCACAGGCATCTGCACATGAATGGGCTCCAGCGGGGTGTGTACAGGGGGGAGCAGACCCTAATCCGGCTCATTAATCCCTACTGCAGTTTTTGTTGAGCCTCCAGATGTTGGGCCTAGGAGAGAAGGGGCTGAGTTTTGATCTGCAGTAGGCAGGTGGGGGCATGGAGCTAGCCAGCCTGCAGGGGAGAGAGAGGCTGGTGTCCCCCTGCTTTGAGGGGTCTTTGTCTGCCCTGGATACCTGGCTCCTTGGGGTCTCAGGGCAGGGCTCTCTGGAGATTGGCTTTCTGTCCCCATGTTGGGCCCGGGGCAGGATCAAGGTGGGGGCTGTGGTGCTCTGCCTGGTGGGGAACATCTAACAGCCACCACCACCGAGGAGTGAAGGCAGCACAGCATGCATGACCAGAACTGGGGCAAGGGGGCTTCCTTGTTGTGTCCTGCTGAGCCAGCAGTGCTGGGAAGTGAGTTTCACTGGAGTGTTTGGGACTTTTCCACCAAACTTTGTGGGGGCAGGTAGCCATGAGGGGAGGTGGAGCCATCTGGCTTGTGGCAGACCTGAGTACAGGGATTCCCCTGAGCCTGAGCTGAGTGGTAAGAGGTCTGGAAAGGAGCTGGTGAGCCCATCAGGGCTTCTCACCTGGCTCCGTGTGGGCTTCGCTCCCACCCAGCCCGACTCGACGCGTCCTTGAGGCCTGTGTCTCAAGAGCAGCCCTGGCCCCTTACAGAAGCGGTGGGGGAGGGCCCTGCACTCCCTCTCAAGGGCAGGCTTCATTAACCATGCTGTGACAGGCCACCCGGTCTCCAGCACAGCCTCTCTCCTCCCGTGGGAGCCCTTCGTTCTTTCCCCTCGGCCCCTGTTGGGCATCAAGAAGCAAGGAACAGAGGTAAAGTGAAATCACTTGGAGGACTCCTTCCCTCCTCCCGTGTTTGAGAGCCCCCCTGACAGATCTGAGGCCATGGTAGGGTGGTGGGGCAGGCCATGCAGGCATCCAGATGTCCCAGCATGGGCAAGAGGGTGCCAGCTGGGAGAAGCTGTCACAGGAGAGCTGAAGGGCATCTGTATTGCTTCTGTACTGGCCCAGGAATTGTCCTGGAGGGAACAGGAGATGGGGGATGTCCTCCTGGGGAATGTTAAGGCACCTGGATGTGGGCTGCAGGGCTGCTGGTGAGACCACTCTCTGTTCCCCTGTCCCCCACAGGCTCTAGGATGCCGGGACCAGCTGGACTTGGGCTGCCCACCTGATCCTCGCCGACTGTGTCCCACTGGCACACCATGTTGCGCTCCTGGCGCGTGAAGCTAAAGCTGCTGCTCGCCACGGTGACCCTGGCCATCCTTCTCTCCTGGCTCTACCTCTTCATGGGCAGCCTTGAATGTGAGTGCATCCTTCTCTTCCTCCTCAGACCAAGGCACAGTCCGTGACAGAGGGTGGGCAGGGGAGGCCAAGGCCTTGGCATGCTCCCTCTGTGGCCATGCAAATCACTGCAGGTGTATCTGAGCTCTACATTTCCAGGGGCATCCCTGGGGCTCAAGGGAGCAGAGCTGTGATGAGCAGAGCTGGGCACACATGGAGTGTGCTGGAACAACTTGGGTGGGGCTCTGCCCCACCATCCATAGCTGGTCCCTCCTGGATGAGTTCTGCCTTGCCATGCCCATTGCACGCCCTGTGTCTCCTTCACAGACGGCCGCTTCCTCCTGCTGCCGCCCTGCCTGGGCGAGCAGCCAAGCCGGGATGTGGAGCGGGAGGCGTTGGCCTTGCGGGTGCGCAGGGTGGAGGAGGAGAACCAGCAGCTCCGCCAGCAGCTTGGCCAGGTGCAGGCGGAGGGCAGCGACGGCAGCCTGCAGTGGGGGGCCTCAGCTGAGGATGGGGACCCCTCTGGGGGCAAGAGGGGCAACCGCACAGCCTGCCCCAAGCATCGGACGGTACACAAGTGTGAGGTGGGTGATGGCTTTGGCATGGTGGGAAGGGGATGTTGGACGGGAGGCTGGGACCCTGTCTGAGCATGGATGTGTGTGCTTCCTGCCTGGTGCTGCTCACCCCATGGTCTGGCCATGCTGGGGCCTCTTCCTGTCTCTCCATGGTGCCCAACAGGCCGCAACTGGTGGGTGAGAGTGTCTTCTGTCTCCAGAGAGGGAGGCCAGGCAGGAGGAGTGGCAGTCAGACTTCTGGTCCCCTCTTCTGAGCCAGGGGACTCCTGCCTGTCTCTGGACCTCCTTCCCCAGGGACAGGTCTGGGTTATGGAGTCTCCCCCCATAGCACTACCCCAGGGGGGAACTGAAAGGGCCCTGCAGTGGGAGATGCCCCATTTCAAAAAGGTACTGTTTGTCTCTGGGCAGCTCCTGCACGTTGCCATTGTGTGTGCTGGGCACAACGCGAGCCGGGATGTGGTCACCCTGGTGAAATCCATCCTCTTCCACAGGTAATTGGGAGGTGCTGTGCCAGAGGCCTGCTGGTTTGAGGTTCCCAGGTGATCTACTGCAGGGGGTGCAGTGCTGTGGCTGGGGGGCTCTAGGGCCTCTCCCTACCCCCTGTGCCACTGCTTAGAAGAACAGGGAGGGGGGGGATTTGTTTCCCCCAGATATGGCTGATTCTTCTCCATCTGCCCCCTCAGCTGATGTCTGTCCCCTGGCAGGGGTGAGAGGGATGGGAACCATGTCCTCTTCCTCCTGCTGTGGTGTTGAGTCCTGCTGTACTTGCCCTTGTCAGGAAGAACCCCCTCCACTTTCATTTCATCACGGACTCGGTGGCCCACCAAATCCTCCAGACACTCTTCCAGTCCTGGATGGTGCCCTCCGTCCATGTCAGCTTCTACAACGCCGATGACCTGAAGGCAAGCACTTCCTTCCCCGACCCCATGCTTGGAGGGCTGAGGGGAACAGCAGAGAGGGGCAAGTGGAAGGGGGTTTAGTAACTTCCTGCCGGTCCCTTGCTCACCTGCTCCCCTTTCTGGACTCATTACTGGCCCATCTGAGACGAAGGACACAGGGCTGGTGCTGGAGGGGTGGGGACGTCCTTTGGGGTAACACTCACTGCCTTAGTTGCAGAGCTAGGACCCCCACTCAGTGCTGAAACACTGGAGTTCAGGTCGGGGTTGTGGTGTCTGGAGGAAGAGCTAGATGAGGGTGAGAGCAAAGAAGGAGCCAGCAAGCTCCTGAAGGGCCTGGGGAGAAAGATGTGTGACTGCTGATGGTGCAGCTGGAGGAGATGCTCCAGGCTTGGCTGGCTCCACAGTTCTGTTGTGCCCCTCTGCTGGCCTCCTCTGCACAAGGTCCCAGGCGCACGCAGCTGTCTTGCCTGGCTGGGGGAAGGGCATGGCCATGCCCAGCCTGTATCACTTTGCAGCCAGAGGTGTCGTGGATCCCCAACAAGCACTACTCTGGCATCTATGGGCTGATGAAGCTGACGCTTACCAAGGCACTGCCTTCCAACCTCTCCAAGGTCATCGTCTTAGACACCGACATCACCTTTGCCACCGACATTGCTGAGCTCTGGGCTGTCTTTGGGAAGTTTTCTGGTGAGGACAGGGTGTCCCTGGGACCCACTGGGGCCCCGTCAAGGCCCTGGGTGCTGGGTCAGGGTGGCAGTCCTCGTGTGCCACAGCACCAGCACAGTGGGTTTGCTTGGGCCCTCTGAACCTGCAGCAAGATGGGCTATATCCACATGTCTCTGTTTCCTCAGACAAGCAGGTGATTGGGCTGGTGGAGAACCAAAGTGACTGGTATTTGGGCAACCTCTGGAAAAACCACAAACCATGGCCAGCCCTGGGACGTGGCTTCAACACAGGTGAGTGTGGGCTCCTCTGGGGCGGGCCCTGCAGCCTGATGGTGTGGCAGGCACTTGGCATGGAGAGGCTGGGGAAGGCCAATGTGAGGCAGGACAGTCTGATGGGCACAAGGGGGCTGCTGTAGCATCCTAGGGTCATGTGGGTGGGCTCAGAGAGTCAGCATGTCCCAGGGGCTGAAGGCCTGCAGGCTGCTGTGCTCCAGCTCTGTAATGGTTGGGTGCTTCCTCGATGACTCAGTGCCCTCCTTCCTGGCACCCAGGGGTGATCCTGCTCCTGCTCGACCGGCTGCGTCGCCTGGGCTGGGAGCAGATGTGGCGGCTGACGGCGGAGCGGGAGCTCATGAGCATGCTCTCCACTTCCCTGGCTGATCAGGTAATGATGCCTCCTCAGGGGTGGTCAGCTCTGCTGTGTTCTTGTAGCACTGCTGGCACAGGACAGGCTGTGCTGTCATCCTCATCCACCTGTACACTTGACTTTCTTTCTCCTAGGACATCTTTAACGCAGTGATCAAGCAGGACCCAGCGCTGGTGTATCAGCTTCCCTGCTTCTGGAACGTGCAGCTCTCTGATCACACCCGTTCGGAGCAGTGCTACACCGAGGTCTCAGATCTCAAGGTGGGTTTGCTGCCTTTGAGACTGGAGAGGGCCTGAAGGTCTGGGGGAGTCAGCTTGGCTGATCAGAGGGCTTGGGGAGTGCTGAGTGCTGATGACTTTCCCTCCATGGGGTGACACACCACTGCCCTCAGGTGATCCACTGGAACTCGCCCAAGAAACTGCGGGTGAAGAACAAGCACGTGGAGTTCTTCCGCAACCTCTACCTGACCTTCTTGGAGTACGACGGGAACCTGCTGCGTCGGGAGCTCTTTGGCTGTGCCAATCTCCCCAGCCCACCCAGCAACCAGGTGACAGCAGTTGTAACTCTGTCCCCAGCACCAGAATGTGGGGCAGGCAGAGATCCCATGCAGCTGCCCCAGCTCTCCATGGGGCTCCTGCTCTGCCTCACCTTTGTGGCGTTGCAGCTGCAGCAGGCACTGGAAGAACTGGACGAGGATGATCCCTGCTATGATTTCCGCCGGCAGCACCTCACGCAGCACCGCATCCACCTGTTCTTCCTGCAGTATGAGTTCCTGGCCCTTCCCAACCCCACTGATGTCACCCTCGTAGCCCAGCTCTCCATGGACAGGTACTTGCTTGGGGGGCTAGTGGGAGGTCAGATCCCACTTCCCCACCTTTGGGGAGGCTCCGAAGCTTTGGTGCTACTAGGAATCTTGAAACAGAGGTTTCTTACCCTCATGCTGCTTTGGGGTGAGGAACAACACCCCACGCTGGGAGTGGCAATGCTTCCCCCTGCACTGGGTTTGGCTCCCTGGCAGGCACCCAGTTCTGATTTGGGTCTCCTGCTTACACAGTGCCCTCTGCATCACAGGTTACAGATGTTGGAGGCCATCTGCAAACACTGGGCAGGCCCCATCAGCCTGGCGCTGTACATGTCGGATGCGGAGGCTCAGCAGTTCCTGCGCTACGCCCAGGCCTCAGAGGTGCTAAGCACCCGCCGCAATGTCGCCTACCACATTGTCTACAAGGAGGGGCAGTTCTATCCCATCAACCTCCTGCGCAACGTGGCCTTGGCCAACACGCAGACGCCATATGTCTTTCTGACAGACATTGACTTCCTGCCTATGTATGGCCTCTACGATTACCTCAGGTAAGGCTTTCTCTTGCTCAGTCTGCCAGGCTCCCAAGGCACCAATGTTTGCAGGAAATGCCCTGGGCAGCAGTTCTTAACATGTAGAAACGGCTTCCTTTGTGTTCCACCTTGAGATCTGGCCCTTGGTTTTGTCAGACACCATCAGAGGAGGAAGCAGCCATGGCTGTGAGGGCTGCGCTGTTCCTCCTGCCCCTGCGTGGCATCACCACAAAGTGTCTAAACCTGTTAGTTTAGGGCAGGCTGGAGGGGCTGAGGAAGGAAGTTGTGGCCACAGCTCACAGCCAGGGAGATCTCACACCCTTCCTACCACCATAGGAACTCCATCCAGCAGCTGGAGCTGCCCCAGAGGAAGGCAGCTCTCATCGTGCCGGCATTTGAGACCCTGCACTACCGCTTGACCTTTCCCAAATCCAAAGCAGAGCTGCTCTCCATGCTGGACATGGGCTCCCTCTACACCTTCAGGTAGGGATTGTAGCTGTCCAGCAGGGCCATCACAATCAGCAGGAGCCTCTTTTGTACCCTTGTGATTGTGGGGCAGACGGGTCAGAGGATCCCCTGGTCTCTCATTTCCATCTCTTCCTGTAGGTACCATGTGTGGCCAAAAGGCCATGCCCCAACTGACTATGCCAAGTGGCGGACGGCCACCGTGCCATACCGTGTGGCGTGGCAGCCAGACTTCGAGCCTTACGTTGTAGTGAGGCAAGACTGTCCCAGGTACGATCAGAGATTTGTGGGCTTCGGCTGGAACAAGGTGTCCCACATCATGGAGCTGGATGCACAGGTGAGGAGTCTGCTTTTGGCACCATGGCAGTGCTGGGTGCTGGGGGGGTCTTAGCCAGGCAGTGATGTGTTTGCCCTACCAAGCCAATGCTGACAGTAAGGGCTGCTGCTCTGCCCCCAGGAGTACGAGCTGCTGGTCCTGCCCAACGCCTTCATGATTCACATGCCCCATGCCCCCAGCTTCGACATCTCCAAGTTTCGCCTGAGCGCCGGGTACCGGGGCTGCCTCCAGACGCTGCGGGAGGAGTTCCACCAGGACCTGTCACGGCGGTATGGGGCTGCAGCGCTCAAATACCTCACCGCCGAGAGAAGCCTGTGATGCCCAGGGACAGCAGGTGCAGGGTGCTAGCAGCACGCTGGAGAAGGGAGGGTGTGGGGCCTCCCTCCTGCCCTGACCCATCACCACAGCCTGGCCTAAGGGAACTGAGCTGGCAGCGCAGTATCTCAAGCTCAGCCAAGGGATGCTTGTAGATCAGATGGAAGACATCAGCTGTGAGAGCAGGCAGTGCCTGCAGGTCAAGCTGCTGCGGTGTGGCCAAGTCTTTTCAGAGCAGCAGCGTTCCTGTGTTACAGGGGAACCTCCCCATGCCAGGGGCCAGGGAGAACAGGTCTCCTCCTTCCCGTTTTAGCAGATGTGGATTCTCAGCTTTCATTAGCTCACCTCACCTTGAGGCCTGGCACCTCTTGAGGCTCTTACTCTTCTCTGCCTCTGCTCTCTGGTCCCAGGTCCCAGTCCTCTGCACACCCATCTGGGGCTTTGGTGAGTGGGAGACAAGGATGTAGAGCATCCTTTTGCATCCTTTGTGGCATAGGGTCAGAGTCAACAGCCTGGGAGATGGGCTAGTTAATGGTGAAATATAGTTACTCCCTATCCATGTGGATGCAAAGTGTCGAGTGGGGTTGGTCCAGCACTGGTGTGGGAGATGAGCTGCCAGACCAGGATGGGCTGTCTGCTGTCCCAAGCACTGGGCTCCCAGAACAGGCCTGCGCCTGCACCTCTTTGCTGGAAGCAGCCATGCCGGTGACAGGTGCCATCCTGGGGCTGGCAGTGCCCCGCAGGGCAGGGCTGTGAACCATCACAATGGGCAAAATGGCAGCTTTGTGGGCCAGCATGTGCTTGGAGAAATTCCTGGCAGAGGACCACTCTGCTCTCCCCAGCTCTTGGCAGCACAGATGTTGCCATTGACAATCAGGGAGGTGGTTGACACTGGAAAGAGCGTAGCTGAGCACTGTGGCAGGATCCCCATGCTGGGAGCAGCTTGGCCAGGCACTGTTCCACCGCTGACACACACTGGAGTACAGAGGATGCATCGCTTTCCTCACGCTATTTAAATTATTTAATACTTTTCTCGTAAGAATTAAACGATTAGGGTGTCTGGATTTTTTTTTTTTTAAATCCTTTCTTCCTCCCGGATGATTTTGCTAGTGACCCTGGAGGCTCTCCAGGCCAGTTCCTGCTGCAGTCTCTGCTGTTCTGTTCTTAGCGATACTCTGGTCTGCAAGAGCCAGCTCTGTGCAGGTGTGAGGATTTCCGTCCACGGTGGGAGCAGCCAGGAGGAGCCATATAAACCGCGGTGTATGGAAAGGACACAAGCACCTCTTGCTTATTCTCTCTTTTTAATTTAATTTTTAAATTAAAGCTTTTTTATTCTTTTTCACATCCTTGTTAGAACTGCCTGGTTATTAATTTCTTCTGCTGTGAGCCTGAACGTGTCCCTTGGCAGCAAGGCAGCAGGAGGAGAAATGCAGGAGTAGCCTGAACTTCAGCTGGGGAAAGCATCATTGGGCTTGCTCTGTGTTTTGAAGCCTTTTCCCTTTCTCACTGGCACAGTGGGAGGGGTGGGGAGCAGTGAGCAACAGGCAAAAGAAACACCCATGTCACCATGTGGCAAGTTGTGGCAGTCCCCTGCCACATCAGAAGTAGCTGGTGATCACTGACTGTGGTGGGATCAAGTCTGCCCATTAACAGCCTAGGTACCAAACAAAGCTTGGGGGCTCCAAGACAGAGGCATGTAGTCTGCTTAATCACACGCAAGTAGAAGACTGGCTCTTGGGCCACAGGAGCTGCCAGCCTTACATCGGCACAGGGCAGGTGGTAGGAGCAAATTGTTGAGGCTTTATTTGGGAAAGGGCTGGGAAGACATTGGCAATCACCATGGAGCCAGGTGCAGCTCCAGCCGACCAGTCCCTAGCAGACAGCCTTTGTTTAGTAGAGCTAAAGCTCACCAACAGTGCTCTGCTGCTGCAGTAAGCCACAAAACAGGTTTAGATCAGATCTAGTCAGTAGTTAAGCCTGCTCTCTGGTAGAGATGGGGTGGTGGAGCAGTGCCAGGACAGGGCAGGCTTCTTCTCGGTGTTTCTTTGATAGTGAGGTGGCTACAGAAAAGTTGCCTCTGCAGGTTTTCTTAGAAGGTCTGCTACTATGCCAGCAGCAGGTGGACTGTGCTCCATCATTTTCAGACAATTCTCACCAGCCCAGACAGTCCTTAGCCCAAAATGGGCCTACAAGCTGTAGGTACTTGGAGTAAACCCAGCTCAGTTTTGGTATCCGTGTGCCCTCTGCCGGGCAGCATCAGCTGGAGGCAACCACTAAGTCAGCCTGCAAAGGTTTTCTTAATCAAGCACAATCCCTTTTAGAGCTAAAATTAATTTCTACGCAGGCAGCAGCCTTCTCCCTGCCAAGAGAGCAAGACTTGAGCCAGAGTGTGCTGCAGCCATCACGCAGAACCACGCTCAGAAACCACTCTGGGGTTGGGGGACATTCTATGCCACCACGCCTGTGCCTGTGGGAACTCCTGTCCCCACCTGGTACATACAGCTAAGGAGACAAGAGGTTTTATTGTGTTTTATTTAGTAAAATGTTAAAATAAATAAATACAAATTGATCAGATGCTCTGTACCCCCTCCCCCCCAACTTTTAATTTGCTAAAGTCTAAACACATTTGTACCAAAACTGAAACCACAAGGGACTTGGAAGGCAGCAAAGAGACTGCGGATCACTATGAGCATCAGGCTAAAAAAAATAGAGATATTTAAAAAAAACCCAAACCAGCTCACGAGTCAAGTGTTCTCATTATGTGATTCTGTGACAACAGAGCAGTACCGGTCAGAAAGGGCATTTTACACCAGGGCCTGCAAGATGGGAGATAGGCAGGGTGAAGGGCAGCACAGGCAGCACCAGCTCACAGAGGGCAGAGCTGTGGCTTCGTCGTGCAGAAACCTGGCCAGGAGAGAAGCTGCCACCATCCCCTCGCAGCACCAGGCCTGCAGCCATGGGGGCTGTGCTGCCAGAACTGATAGTTGTTAACCAAAAACATCTGGAGAAGTTGGACGCACCGGGGAGCTCAAGACATGGTGCTCTTCAGCGTCAGCTCCTGGTCCAACCCCAAGCCAGGACTCCCACTTTACACCTTGGTTTCAGGTGAAAGGCTGGGGTGTGGGGGATAGGATGAAGCACAGCATGTAGGCAGGTCTGTGGTATCAACAAGTCTATTGAGATGGTGCCACCATGATCACAGGAACATGAGGCCTGAGTATTTTCTCTATACAAGCAGAGACACCTTCTCAACCAGCCTGTCCTCAGCTGCAGGTGACATGGTGGGTGTTCACATATCAGAGCCAGTCAGCTCCCAAAAGACACAATGCTGCGTGGGAAGCCATCCCACTGCTGCACCAGACCTCCCAGGCAAGCAGCAGCTCAGCACCACTTTCCTGCACCATGGGCTCCACTGCTGTTGATGTAGCCAAGTTGTCTCCTTTCTCTGCAGGAGCCCAAACAGGTTGGTGCTAACAGCCTTCCCCACCCGATTACTTTGCTTCATCTTTGCTTAATGGAGTTTGGAACCTGTGCTTTGCTTCTGTGGGTGTGTGAGAGGCGGCCAAGATGCCTCTGCTAGTGTAAGAGGGTGCTTGGGGGGGCCCTGAAGCTGTAACTGGAGGGAAGCTGCTTGTGGGACATGACTACCCATTGGCTCTGGTTGCTTGGGGCTGCTGGGAAGCTGCCCGAGCCTCAGGGGCTTATGCAAGTAGCAAAAACACTCCTTAAGGAGGGTCCTGTCTGCCTGTCACATACGGCATTAGGAATGACTCAGAGACAAGGTACCGTCTGGAAGAGAGATGGCTTACAGGGTAAGATGCTACTCCTGGCTCTAGAGACAATCGCTGTTTTGATGCCAGTGATAATTAAAGAAACATATGAGACTATGATTAGAAATTACACATTAGCCCAGAACAAGCAGAAACACGCAGCCTCCTGCCGCACCCAGCATGGAGCACGACTGTATCTCTTCTTTCAACAGCGCCTGCTCCCAGTGCCTGCAGCCCATGAAAAAAGCTTTTGAAGTGTCAGAACTGCCAATACCTGCTTTACAGAGGGGAAGGTAAGGCATGGATGGATTTCTTTCTTTTTTTAAGTAAGTGCTCTCCCCTCCTCAAGATTGGCCTAAAAGGCAAAGACCTGGATAATGAGCAAGGGGAGCCCCTGCTGTTGCGTGCACACACAGAGCGTCTTCCCAGTGCTGCTGGCAGTATCAACCTGTGATGCTGGGGGTAAAAAATCAAGGGTGCCACTGAATACTGCCCTGGGAGCTGGCCTGTGCCAGTGCTGGGCCTGGGTAAGCCACTGCCTCCCCTCCCCACCTGAACTACACCCCCAAGGCCATTCTGCTTGGTCATGAAGAATAGGTCTTTCTTGAAGCTCAGTGGCAACAATACTTCATTTCTTTTCCAACAGTACAAGATAAAAGGCAACAAAGGGGAAGGAATTGGTCAAAGTCTGCATTTGCCAATGTAAATTGAAGAAAAAGAAAAGAAGATGCAAATTCTCAGGTGGTGAAAACTCTGCTAAGTGCCAGCAGCCTGATACTCCTTGCTGCTGCTGCCTTTCCACACCACCTCTCCCCAAACAACAGGCAGAGCCAAACTTAGAAGGCTTTTGAGTTCCCCAGGCACTCCTGATAGTAAACATGCCCTTAAGTACTTCTTCCTTCCTAGATGGGGACTGGGGTGAGTTTCTCTGAAGCATTTGACATTTGCTTGGATACCGCAGAGTGAAGAACAGACACAGAGCTTACCCCCTACTAACATGCGAGATCTGGGACAGCCCTTCTCCCAGTAGGGTGCCCTGTGGGCTGCAGAGGGCTGCAGCTTAATGTAGCCTTGATGCTGGCCCTCAGCTCCTGGAAGATTATACTAACCTGACCACATGCCCCTCTCTAGCTGCACTGGTTGAGTGCCCCCTTTGCATGTGTCCCTTAAAAAAACCCAGATCCTAAGGAAACAGGGAGACGTGGCTGCACAGAGGGGTTTTGGCACAGAACTGCCAGACATGACAGCCCAGAGGGGGGGAATCATGCACAGATACTCCAACAGATGGCCAAGAAATACTCAAGTCACAGATCCTGCCTGGTACCATCTCATCAGGACCCTGGACCTCTGGAAACTGACCCTGGTCTCAGCTAGGCTGATCCTGACACCCAAACTAGGAAGGTGCAACCGCATTGAAAGAGTTGAACCTTTAGCTCATCTTGGGAATATTTCTAGTCAAGAAAACTTAATTAATGTGGTCCAGATTAGAGCAGGCTGTAGGTTCCCCAAGGTCTGCTTGATCTGCCTTATCCCACACTGTAGCATAAAAGTCAAATAAGGCTCTTGTTGGGATGGGATCACTCAGCAGCAGAAGAAAAGCTAGGGATGACTTAGTGCCTGCTCCCTTTCCCATCTGCATCTGCAGCTGAGCAGCTCTTTCCTCCCACCACACTCGGTCCTTTTGGAATACTGATCAACCCAAGTCAGAAATTGAGGTAGGATAAAGAGCCTTTTTGTTCTAGTCTCTCCAGCGAATTTTCAAACCCTATAACTGCAGGTATACCTGTTTCCTCACAACAGAGCCCTATTTCACTCCTGGGTTTTTCCTACCCTCGCTTTTCCTCCTTATGTCTTTCCATTTCTTCTCTCTGCTCTGCTTCACCTCATGTAATCTTTGTTTTCTTTGCTCCTTCTCCTTCCTCTCTTTCTTTCCTCTATCTTCAGCACTGTAGCCCTTCTCACTGCTCTTGCTTCTCAAGAGGTTTCTGTCCTTTCCTTTGTCCCTGTAGCATCCACCTCTGTGCCAGGGAGATGAGAAGCCCCAGCCTGGCTGTTCTCATGTAATATACACGAAGGACTTGCACAACACCAATGCCCTCAGCAAGCCTGTTTTCTACTCAGGTAGTTTAGTACTGATGGGATACAAACAGACCCTCACACAGGTAAGGTCTTGGTTTTCTGAAACAAGCCCACATCTTAAATTAACCTCTGGGAGAGGTGTTTTGTCTTTTCATGGGTCTGTAATTACCAAGCTTACCAGTGCATGGTATAAATAATTTTCTTTATTGGCAAGTTTCAACTATGTGCTCAGCCTATACAAGACACAATGATGCGGAAAGTTCTTGTCCCAGATAAAAGATAAACATGGGGGAAATGGGAGCTAAAGGTAAAGGATAAAGAGAGTCATATTTTTTTCAAGTATTACATTCCATTCTGTAGGTGTTACAAACAGGACTGAGGCTTAAAGAAGGATCTGAGTAAGACAGCAATAACCTGGAGACAAGATGTCTACAGCTCTTGTGTTTTCCTGATCCCACCTGATTTTTAGGGCATTCCCTGGTCCAGGTCTGACCACTGAAAACAAGGAGCCAACAGTGTGTCACTGTGAGGCTTGCTCACATGCCCCCAAAGACCAGTACCTAGCTGGCTGTTGGATGGGTTCTTCGTAGAGCTTTTGCCTTCTGAATGCCAGAAACTAGAGAATCCACATAGTGCTTGGGAATGGCCTTTGCTGAGGTAGTTTGTTGGCCAGGCAAGCCTAAGCGCCAAATGAGTTAGCTGCACGACAGAACTTCTTCCTCTTTCTCCAGGTTCCTGACTCTTCTTCTACAAACTTGTCAGAAAACTCTCTGCTGTAACCTAGCAAGGTTCAATTTGGCCTGGATCTTCAGAATCCCAAGGGAGTACAAATAGAAGTGAAGAAAGGTCAAAACAGTTCTGAAAACACACAAGTTCTGCCCAATGGGGCACGGTCCACAAGAAAGTGTAATATTGGTATTTCAGTGGTTATCTGAGCAGCTCACTACAGAGGCCTTCAGTGAAAGAGTGAATTTTGGCTTAACATCTGAATATGATATTTTTAAAACATGTTAAAACATGTATGAATCATCAGTGTTTCAGAAGCAAAGAGAGCAGGGTGCAACCAAGCTAGGGAAAAAAAAAAAAAAAAAGGGAAAAGAAACACGTGCACTGCAAATTCACAAATACTTTCCACTGGATCCACATGGGTAGGAAATTTCAGAGTTTACTCCCTGTATTGTGGTTTGCCACAGCTTGGTGGGGCTAAGAAGGAGATTTCACTCTGGATCCTCCTGAATGCTGATCATGCTGCTTTTCAGGGCTGTCTCTGCAACAGTACAGGGAAGATGATTTGAAGGCAAGGAGGACAGAATTAGGGTTCACATTTCTAGACAGCTGGAATATAGATTTGCTTGCTTAAGCCTGTTCAGCTAGGAAGGATAAAATACAATATTGTTTGTCCAACCAACAACAGAACCAACGTATCTGCCCATAAAATTTTAATTTCCAGGTTAGCGGCTTTTAATTCACATCCCCCACCAACAAAAACTTGCTTGCTTGCAACTAACAACAAAGTCCTTGTTTTGCTTATGCAAACCATTAATTCATCCCACCAACCTGGTAACTCCTGGCTAATGATGTCCTTGAAGAATCATCCCTGCTACTCACCCTACCTGCCAATCATCCCTACAAGTATTGCTTTTACCATGTTTTGTACATCACTAAAACCACTGCTGCCTCTGAATGAAGATAATGAGAATAATAATGATAATACTAATTCTTCTAGCTAGGTTACATGCTCACTTTCTCATTCTGATCACAACTCACCTTTCCAGCTGTTTAAAGAACAAATTGCAAGGAGAAGGGAAAAGACCATCTTCTGCAAAGCTTACTTTATTTCTGAGCAAAGAAGCAGGGTGACTTCTTAAAGCCCTTAGCACTGGGCTGAGAGCCAGGGCTGTCTCTGCTATGAGCTTCCTCTGTGGTCTCATCCTCTCCTCTACAGCAGAGATTTAAAAGCCACTTATTTCCCCACCAATGACAAGCAATGACATAAGAATTAGTTAATATCTTGATGGTGGTTTGGAAATACAAAATGCCAGTCATTATGACACTTCCTAAAGAGTAGAATTTTTAGTACCAACTCATGCCATCTCAAACATTATATGAGGAGAAAACCCAAAACTGATCCAAACCCAGGAGACAAGCTCGAGATTTAAGCTGAGTTTAAATTTTTCCCTCAATTGGAACATCTTAGAGCAGCTAGAAAAAAAAAAAACCCAAACATTTTCCTCTGTGTTTAGCAAATGTCAATTCCCCTTCCACCCTATTGTTGTTAATTGGGCAGAAATAACCCCAATTTATTTGTGCCCATGTAGCAACATCACTGCCAGTGTCAGTGCAGCCATGAGAATGCTCTTTGCCTATTGACTGATACTGATGCAGAGCCAGGAGGGAAAGCATCCAAACAGGATCAGCGAGAGAGAGAGAAAGCTACCTAGCAGCATCAAAAAGTCCAAGTTAAGATCATTTCTCTGCCAGGTAACGATTAACTAAAGGCATCCTTTTACATTCTGGAACACAAATGCTGTAACAAAAGGGACATAAATATCTATAGTTACTTGCTTGGATTCTGGAGACAAGCAGATGCCTCAGAAAAGCAGTAATAGCTGGTTTTATAGTCTCCTGGCTGGTTAACTGCACTCAAATTTAAATATGGCTACCAGTGAATTTCACTTCCCTCCCCTCCTGAACTGTCAAAGAAAACAGAAGGACTATCAAACTTCAGGCATAGCTTGTTACTCCCAAATAGAGTGGTGCTTCCAAGATTGCTCAGAAGATAACACCCAAAATAAGAACAGGAGAACCATGAAGACTCAGCACACCTATCCCTAGAGATTGTCTCTTACCAGGAATATACTCAATGCTTCAGAAGATGATGTCAAGAATTACCCAAGTGGCAAACTAGAGAACAACCTGGCCAAAAAGGAAATTTCTTCTGAGTACATGGCCGTTAGCTGCTGGCTCATATTCTAAAGAAAGAAAGTTTGTGTTCGGTTTGTTTCTTCTCTTCATCCCTTGAAATACAGAGTAAATGCTATGGGTTGCTGCCTCAGTGCTGCCCTATGGTAATGACCCTTGCTGGTAACTGGGTTGATGCAAGGACATTTTTAGTCTGATCAGTTTTGACATCATCTGCCCAGCTGTCTCCCTGACACTAGTGCTAACTTATCCTCCCAGCTCTGCTTGTTCCAGAACAGAACTCAAACATCAAAAGACAGAGTTGAGGTTATCACAGGTTCAGCTGAGAGGTGTGCACAAGAGTCACTTTCTCAACCACAGACAAATGTGAGAACTCGGGATATCAGTTCTGAGCACAGAGCTGAAAATAGTGCACGCTCCTACAGCAGGAAGGAAAGTCCTTAAAGGGCGCAAGGGCAATGTAAAGGAGAGGGAAGAAAACAGCTCCAAGAATCCTGCAGAAGCGCACTTGGCTGTGGCAGCAAAGAGACTCTCAGGCTATGTAGTGTCTGGACTATTCACCACTTCTTGCTCAGAAACGCATCCTTGAATTCCAAAGCTTTTCTCTCTTCACTAGAAAGAGAGGAGCAGGTCTACCTTGCCACCCAATGCATGCTGTCAAGGGCACCACACAAGGGACTCTGCCTCTCACAGGGTGTGTAGTGGCTCAACTCTGCTCCCATTGGAAGGAAAGGGAGTTTTCCCAGTACTTCCAGTGGAAGCAGGGTTTGCCCAACTGTTTCTCTGCAGTAGTGAATCTAGGCAGCTCTAGGACACAACCCTAAGCGACCAGAATCAGCACTCTGAACTGAGACAGACTCCGCAATGATAGGAAGCACAAGGCAAGCTTTGCTATCTAGAGTGAAAAGATTATACGTAAGAGATGAAGTTCTTAAACAAGAGGATATAACGGAAGGCGCTTTCAGTCCAATCAGTTCACTGTCTTTCGTTCTTGAGCTCCAATCAGTCCGTATCACAAAACTATAAAAGCCTTAAACAAGCACGCTGCCAATTGCTTTTCTCTGGGTTACAAACACAGGAAAGAATGGGGGAGACATGGTAACAGCAGAGACAAGCCTGGCAGATCCTCCAGGTGGGGTGAGATCCAGCACTGTAGGATCTGATTCTCTTTAGAGTTTAGCCAGTAACATGTATGGTATCATCTATGGAAACTGTCCCACTGGATTTTAAAACACAAACACAGCAGAATGTCATCATAAATAAGCAAAGTCTGTGTTAAAAAATTCTAAGTACACAGCATTTTCTCCAGTTCTGACACCTTTTTAATAGAAATCACTTGTTTAGGAAACAAATAGCACTTTTGTAGGTTTTTTTTTGTTTGTTTTTGTTTTTTTTTTTTTTTTTTTTTACAATGTTTCTTACCTTGATCTTATTTTAAGTAACACTAGGAAGACCTCAATATCTTTTATTTTCCTTTTTAATTTAAAAAAGTTGTTTGTTTGTTTTCTTTTTTTTTTCCCCCAGATACAAAGATTTCGCCCTTGCATAAAAAAACAGTGCCCAAAACGATGACACAAGGACTCACAAAGACTCACTGTATCTCACTGACACTATTACTTCTAATCTATACCATGCAAGGTCCCATCTACCTCTTTAATTAGACTGTCAGCCTGAAAAACAGCTTTTCTATTCCTTATTTAGTTCTTGTTACCAATAGAAGAGAAAGGAAGTGAAAGAAAAGGACATTTCTCTGTTCAGTTCACACATCTGGGTCATGTGCTACTTTGTTCAGGATACCTTTGTTGTTTATAAATATAGAAAAGGGTTGGAATCTCATTTTCAAGTAATCGATGCACATTTTCTCTTGGGACACCTCCATCCAATGCTCCAAGCTGACCCTGGATTCTGGCCCTCTGTTTTCCCATTCCCAACACAGGCTTTCTGGATGAGTATGAGGACCCAAATCAATTCCGCAAAGCATGTCTGTGGTTTAATGTGAAGAAACAGGATTAACCCAAAAGCAGTTGGGACAGTAGATCCTCAGCCTGCTCATGTGCTGGTTACTCAGTGAAACGTCCATCTCCTTTCCTTTTGTACATCTCCTGTCTAAACAATAGTAAATACTGCTTATTTGATAGACTTGTCCCTTCTGGGCACTGGGATTTGATAAGTTATATTTCTGGTTTTTTGGTTTAATAGTACTGAGAGTTTAGAAACAGGAAAAGCCCACAGGCTCTTTGGACTTGTTTTTGTTTTCCCCTAGCTAAACAAACTGTTCTGCAAATAAGGATTTGAAACCTGCTCTCCTCCCTCATCCCTGCTCCTCACCCCAAACAAAAATAAAACAAACCTATAGTGGCTGTGGAGGCTGCTGCAGGCACACACTGGTGTAAAATATAGAGAGAGTAAATATATTATTTCACTTGGCATGGTGCTGGCAAAGAACCCCCAGCTGGCACTATTCATGTAACATGATCCAAACTTCGCATGTACACACAGAATAAGAAGGATCAATTGGCAAACTCCGGTGCCGCCTGGCACAAGCATCTTCACGCTCTCTCTGGAACCAAAGAACTAAAGAATTCTGCACTTTCCAGAAGAAATCCGGTTTTGCTTTTCTAGAGTTTCATTATTTTGCTCTTCCTCCTCGCCGCCACCTCCCTTGGCTCCTTCTTAACTTCACTGTGTTATTTAGTCTCATCGCCCTTGTTACAGTTCACCATGCAGCTCTGGGAAGGGGAGGGGGCTAAGGTGGAGGTGGCAGCATTAGTATTGTTAGTGGAGTCCATGCCATTGGAGATGGCTACTGAATTGACCTCAGAGTTTATGGGTTTTGAAAGGTCGATGCCTTGGATGAGGCGGATCAGCTGTTTTACCTTCTCCAAGGAGCTGTGCATCTCCTTCTGTTTTGCAAGGATAGTATTCTTCATTTCCATGCACTTCTGCAGCAAAACAGAAAAGCAGTAGTATGTTCAAGCTTATGAATGAAAGAAGGTAAGAAAAGGAGTATGGTGCTCACAGATCTAAATCTAAATATGCAGAAAAGACTGCAGCTACCATTTCACTTTCTCAGCCTAGAAGAAAAAGTTTCAGGGCTGTGTTCACAGGAGAATTCGTATTTGCAGGCTGAGGAATTAAACTGCCAGCAGGTAGCTGTCTCCTGGTATGGCCCCCTTTCATCCCAAGGTGTTCTGCAAATGACAGACAGTTCCATCCTTTTGTGTTCCTTCTGAAGGGAAACTTCCAAGTGTATGTTCTTATTAGTTTTTCTATGAGTATTGCGTTGCTGAAATTTCTTTAGCTCAGATCTGCAAACTCAGGCATCCTGCTGCAGCTGACTGCTGACAGTGTGTGCATGCTGCTAATGGAACACAGCCTTTGCTTTCACGTACATTTTAGCAGGAACATCACTTCCTCTTCTCAATAAATAGAGGGGCACTTGAAAAGAAAAACAAGCCCTTCCTTCTTCTCTTGAAAATCTTATTTTGTGTCCACTTCTTTCTCTTAGAAGCGGTAGTAACCTAGCTAGCTCATCAGATGAGAGTCAGGGTAAGATAACTTAAAAAAACAGCCCACAAATGATGTTTCAAGGGTGAAAAAACCACATATCTGTATTTGAAACTCTGAAAAAGGAGAAGATGTCTGTAACGCTCAGGTTCTTACATGATGATGACAACCTTCCTACATTTTTTAAACCTTTTATCCACACTGATTTACAGATACTACTTGGTTTCAGCTTCATTATTCTCACATAGAACTCATGGTATCATAAAAACACCACAAACTGTAGACCTAATGAGTCTTCTTTGGGCAGTTCCAACGAAACTCAAAACAATTACTTGATCACAGATAATAAATCATTCTCCTTACCTGCTGTCAATCTCCCATGTTAAGGGCTTGCCATCTGCATGGGTACATCCCTGAGAAACAGTGTTAGTGCTCTAGCGCTGCCCAGGTTATGCTCAGCTACTGCTAATGAGATGATGACAGTCTCCAGAACTGCTAATTAGCACCCCTCACCACTTGCTTGCTCCCAGTCATTTTATTTTTATCATTGCCTTTTAGGGGTCTATAAACATGGGACATTTATTTTTGTTCTAATAGGTGAAGACAGGTAGACTAGGAAGTGCATGTTTTTAAAAAGGAAAGTCTGTACTTACATATCCAGTCTTATGGATGCTGCCACATAACAGATTTCCATATTTTTTCATTCAGTGATACTGACTAGGGCTATACTAAATAAGGGGCTTAAACTTTACACTGGCAAATCAAGAGCCTGATTTGCATATTAAGGTGAGAAGAAAGAACAAATTAATATGCATGCTCCAGTTACTGCAATAAACTAAGGTGGAAACTACAGCTTCTGGTTCAAAGTATGGCATCGTCTAGTTGACATTATGCAGAGGCATACACAGCATCCAGCTGCTGACCGCCAAGACAAACATCTCAAGAGCCTGAGAGTCAGTCATGAGTAAACAGTCACTTTTGTATTAGGGAGGTCTGGAAAGCACACCAAGAGACAGAGGCCCAACCATTCTTATCTAAGTGAGCCACAGGAGAACTGGATTTAATGCCCTGGGTTATGTTTGTCACCTGCTGATATTATATGTAACTGTACATCTACAATATACAGTCAGCATGGATCATGCATACATGTCTCAACGTAAGTATATGCTGTCTGTATTTCATTTCTGCTCCCTAAAGTCCTAAAAAGCAAAGTGCTCACTCAGTTCTCAGTAAATCCAGTTGGAGACAGGTCTAGTACATGGAGTCACTCTCTAGTTTTCCCTCTGCATTTGAGCACCAGGAGACAGGTGAAGAGTTATTTGGGAGGGCAATACTCACCGTTATAGAATTGCTGAGCTGTTTGACTTTCTGCTCTAGTTGTTCTCTTTCCTGTTTTAAATCTGAACTCCATTTAAGTAATTTCTGTTTTTCCTCTTCTTTTGCTGTAAAACAAAATAGTAATCAGAATATTTAAAATGTTCCCATTACAACACCAGACAGGGGATCTAAACTGTTTCACGTAAAGAGGGTAATGTTGTTTAAAAGTCAAATCAACAATCTGTGCACTAAATCACTTCCAAAATTTCACCTAATACACAAGCATCAAAGAAGGCTTAACAGATATTTAGACTGCTTTTTCACTTCACTTCACTAGGGATTGAAGTTCTTCCCCTTTACTCTCCTTTTGTAAAGGAAGTACCAGTCTACCCCATTTACAAAATGACATCTTCCACTATTAAAAGTGAAATGAAAGTGTCCTCCAATTTCCTACCTGCTTTATATGCAATATATGAATGAACAATTGCTAAAGTTCCCGGCCATGGGATTGCTTCTTCTTTCTTTAGCATCTGAAAGAAAAGCGTTTAGATTTAGCTGGTACACAATTTACCTCTAAGAAAGCAAAAAGGAGAAAGACCAAGGATTTTCTTTTATGACTATTATTAGCCTCAGCCCTGTTAACATGAAGCTTCACAGACCTGTTCTGAGATTTAACAGAGAGAATTATTCACAACTGTATCATGGCTCTCACAAAGCAGGCGTGTTTCTTACAGATGTCAGCATTTTTGAAAATTCCCTCCATAGCCACAAATAAAGTCTACTAATGAAACTGAACAACTTAAAAGAGGAATGAAAGGATAATATATCTGAACTCAAACTTGCCAGGAGACACAAACATTATTTCATGGTTCAGAAAAATTGCTGATCTTAGTTGTTCTGGGAGAAAAGTTTTCATGGCACAGAACAGTATCCACACCGTACATTCAAACATCGTACTCCCTGGATAGTATAACATGAAACCCTCCTATCTCCTCCTCTTATCAGAATCATCTTAATAGAGTTGTCAAACCCTCTTTATCAGGGTAAGAACCATATACGTGTTTCAGATTCTTCCCACATATTCCTTCCTAACAAACTTTATTTTGAGAGGAAAGACAACTATTTTTAATAGATCAATCTGCAAAGATGTCTCGGAAGATACAGGACTTGGTCACTCTATGCTGAAATTACTCAGATTTCCTGCCCCTAATTTTGTAGGAATCTATCACAGAAATATGAACAGCAGGGATAAGGTGAGAGTAGTCAACAGCAGAAATAGGGAGTGGTAACATTCCCTCCTCTCTTGTAACTACTGACCAAGTGACTTGAGTTTTGCATTTCCACTCTCCTGCACAGCATATCGTACGTCAGGCTGTTCTCTTAGGTTACCATCTGGCTAACCAGAGGTCATGTGGGCCATCAAGCAATATACTTCATTAGACAGAACCTCAACAGCTTCAGGCTGACAACAATCAGCAAGGCTTTGCAACTTCTGGAGTTCCATGTAAGGGTTAGGAATATTATAGTTTACTTCTTTGTCTTGTAAGCTCAATGTAATTATAAACAAAATATTTAAATATAATCTATTCACTTCAATTGTGTACTTTCAGAGAGGGATCTGAAAGGAAGAACCACCAAACATTTTGCCTATCCTTATTATACTGATACTGGATATTGAAGAGATCGCTGAACACAACCACTCTGGTGTTTGATTTATATGAGCAAACTGGGGCTTATATTTGCTCTATCTATTGAGGTAGACTTCTGCAAATGTTTTATTTATTTCTCCAGAAGAATATGTTAACAACTTCTGAAGAAACAATTAACTTAATATGAACAGCAAAATTTCTACAGGTCATAGAGAACCTTTCCCAAAAGTTTGCATGCTTTGCCCCCCCCACAAAAAAAAAAGAATAAAACCACAAGGGTAACAAGTAAAGGCCCCAAATCTGGAAGCAACACGTAACAGTTTTGTATTTGCACACATTCCAACAGAGGTAGTTTGATTAAAATTACACAAGCCTTATTATAGATCAAATAGTGCTATTCAGTGTCGGGCTGTCGATCTAAGTAAGCCAAGTGATTTGGTTATTTTCTTTTAACATAAAAAAAATTGTATCTTTATAGTGCATTGTATATAACTCTCCCTGTCTGTCAAACAATACCTGGTCTTGACATTTGGGACAGATCCACATGCCCTTGGGAATTGTTTTCAGAGGTGGGTCCAGACAGTCCAGGTGATAAACACGTGAGCATGTGTCACACATCAGCAACTGACCGCTTTTTCTGCAAACACTGCAAAAATCCTCATGGATATCACCCTATAAAATTGAGGGGAAGGGGTGTGGGTGAGAGAAAGAGAGAGAGAGAAGTTAAAAAGTGAACTTTTACCTTTTACATCTACATTTTACTTGAAAGCAAAGTTTACAGCACAAACTATTTCTAAGGGGATTCCAAATGGTCAAGCCCTTTTTAGGCTGTGAAACAGGAAACCCAGGCAGAATGTCAGAAACACTGACGTCTGTCCTCTGAAACACTCCCATTGTCCTCCCAAGGAAAACTTTTACAGCAAACTCTTATTACCACAACCTCTGTTAAAAACTGCTACACCCATAGCCTTTCTTCCTTAAGATTCCCCCTTTATTCTGCTTTTTTGTTGTTGTTGTTTTCACCTAAAGCGATGAGCTACCCACTTTCTTAACCCTTCTCATTTCTGGATGAAGCACAACTCCATTTCAGGCTGATGAGGCTCTCTCTGGCCTGTAATGTATGTAAGAAAACCCATCTGAGTGACTTAAAAGAACACTGTCAAATATTTAAGCCACCTTTAAAAATGAAACTAGAAGGAAAAGGTGTTGTGCTTGTAAATGAAAAAGCACAGAATGAATTACATTCTGAGACAATTATTTTTACTTTGCTTAGGTTACCTCAAGTTGCACCAAAAAAGCTGTGACTCAAAATTTTCTCATTTTCTATAGAGAGTTGTTTATGTTTCATCACTAACAGAGGCTGAGAGACAGGTTGAAGGCATAACAAGAAAAATTTTCTATCTAAGGGTTTTTTAAAAGAAACTGAAAAAATTACTAGCAGTGTCTCCTAAAAACTCTAGGTTTAGTTACTTCACACCACCATCAGAGATATTTTTTTTCTACAGCCATTAACATCTCAGAAAGGTAGGTCTGATATTTGTCACTTTTTCTTCTCTCTCTCCTCCTGTTACTCCCATCTTACATTGGAGCAGTGGTGGTGCTTCTGCTTGGTTTTCTTTGTTTTTCAGATATTTGAACAAATAGGCATCAAATAAAGATGGCTCAGCATCCACAGAGAAGAAGGGATCCCAGCCCTCTCCTTTCATGACTGTGAGCTGTCCTGGTAACTCAACATATTCAAGGCCTCACCTGAAGTCTGAAACACTAACTTTGGTTAAAGTTTCACACATACACCAGATCGGCAAGATCATGATCTTAAGACGTGTGTGCACACACTCCCCACCATGTGAAATATCAACGTGTGTGAGGTTTCATTTTGACCCATATGGTCTTTTCACCTGTGTGAAAAAGTTCTATCAATTTGGAGGGATAGATTTGGCCATGCACTCACACATTAAGTTGCCAGGCAAGAAAAATGACACTAATCTCTACTATGGGTAAAATATTAAACATATTAGAAGAATGACACACAAGCAATCTGCTCAGGCTTCTATTTCCCGGCTTTATTGCTGATGAGGCCTTTCTTCAAAGGGAAGGCTATTCTTCTCTTAATTCCCAAGGTCAGCACTGATGTCATGTTGTTTGTAAAGGATCAATCTTTAGTCAATTTTTAGTGCCATGTTTTGGTTCTGTAACTGGTAGAGATCCCTGAGAGCTGGGTTATGGTATTATGTAATTCTTTAACACTCCAGAGTTCCTCAGTGTCAAATGAAGAATTAAATGAGTGATGTTTCCTGCCTCTTGTCAAGTGATCTGTATAACCAGTCTGGGAAGAACTTGTTTTCCTCTATCATGCATTCTGTGAGTACAAGAAAAAGAAGGCAGGCAGGACATGTCATCATATAAACTAAACAAAAAACCTCTGCAACCTAAGAAAAAGTGTAAGAGCAAAATTCTCACATTTTAGAAGAAAATTCTCATTCTAGAGAATTACATGTGTTAAGATGCTTTGGTTGCCACAGACTACATGATGGCACTTGGTAACTGGCTCACATGCAAAATTGTTAGTGAAAAATTTGTTGAATATCAAACCTGTTTTGTTTAATACCCTGAAGAAAGAGACCTACAGAAGAGACACATGTAATTGCTTCTTGAGGTGGAGACATTTAGAAATACAGACCCAGAACCTTCTAAATTAACTGAATGCTGCAAAACCTGAAGTGACACATATGGTCACTGTGCAGTGAGGCCAAACATGCTGAGATAACACACATGTACAAAATCCATAGTGGTTTACAGCCAATGGCCAAAGAGAAAGAAGAAAAAAAAAGTTCTGCTCAATCCTGCCTACTGCATTACTACCTTCTTTTTCCCAGGTTCTATTCCTACTTTTCTACCTCTCCAACTTTATCACCAATCCCATCTCAAATTCCTGCTTCATCCTCCCTTCAAAATTTATCCCTGACATTCAGAGAATGGCAATTCAGAACAAAGGCAAGAAGGCCGTTCTGTGCCACAGTGCCTGGTGCCAAGTGCTTGTCTTGATTTGTAATTTTCATAGGCTGGCTAAAGACAAAGATAACTCAAATGCTAAATATCAAATTTCCATTCTAAAGCCTATAGGAATTACACCTCAGCAAATTAATGCAAAAATCCTTTTAAGATGGGCAAAACCGCATTTCTTTTTTTTATCTACCTGAGGAACTGCTCTATTGTTTTAACTGAAACTTCTGAAATAGCCTTTTACTTAAGCATGTACTTGCCATGTTTCCATTATTATGTCCCCTAAAGCTGGAGGCTGTAATTACAGACAACATTTTCTGTCCCATCTAGAAAAAAAGAGCCCTTTCTATAATCACATCATCTACTAACAGTGTAGACCCTCTTCAACATGATATAGACTGGCCTCACTGCCAAAAAGTGATCCTGCCTTCCCTGTATGCCCAGACACTCATTTCAGTCCCCTGCGTAAGGCTGGTACAAAACCACGAGTGTATATGAAATTAACTGGATTAGGGCACAATCTTGGCCAAGACTAATAATTTTTAGCTATGCCAGTTCCCTTACACAGATCACAATGTGGCCTTGGATATATCTGTGCTGGAACAACATAGGGGGCATTTAAGAGATGAGAAAAGACTGCTGATGACAGGCAGGACAGTTCTTAGTAGTAGCACCAGTCATAAACTATGGCATGAGCATTTCAGTGTATACTGTGTTCTACATCTAATTCAGCTCCTTAAATACCAAAGACCTGATTTTCCTCTTTGTCTTCATCTCCATCCTGGCTCATACTGTTGGTGTTTAAATACACAGTACTTTTCCAGCATTATATAGCAATTTTCCATCCAGGAATGCATGTATTGATACGTTCTCAAAACTCAGATGGGAAAAGGAAGCACCATATCAAATGTATAAATGGGGGAAATTGAATCACAAAAAAAAGATGTGACTGCACAGGCTTATATAGCAATTTTGTGAGAGCATATTAACAGAAGCTGAAGATGGCAATGGGAAACCATTGCTCTATGATTAGCAAGTAAGAATTATAACGTGTAATGAAAGAAGAATGTATTTCATATATACTTCCTTTCTACTTTATGGTCTCTGAAGGTTCAAATTTTGTTTAATAGTCTATATTTAATTAAAAAAAAAAAAGCACTTTGAAATATATTTTATTCTTTTAGATGTATTTTATATGGAATAGAACACCAAATATTTCTGAAAAGACTACCACATTGGGCCAATATATAGTGAATAAGCACTGAATGGGATTTTGGGATAAAATAATTTTAAAAAATTAAACCCACAAAAATGTTAGTGCTGTTGCATGTGTATAAATGAAACAACTTGACTGGTAACATGTTAAAGGAGATTTACATATGATTCTGAAGGGGAAATTGTGCTACCATGCTATGCTATAATATGCTCAGGTAAGAGAGAATGTTAATTAACTGCCATGTAATCTTCCATTGTCTCCTTTAAAATACTTCTATTTTCATTAATTAATGAAAATTAAAGAAATCCAGAACCTAGACCTAAATATTATTTAAATCCAGACAATTCAGGGCATTTAGAAATAGATTTGAACGCTACAGAAATCCATTAATCTTGATTTAGCTTGCTGCCACAGGGCACTGAAGAGAACATGGCAACAACTCATTATACTGTTTTGAGAGCTTTAGCACAGTGGGAAACACTTGGCAGTGTACACACACAAGTCAGAGATGGCAAAGACCCCCACCATATGATCCAGCCTTTCTCTAGAGGCCAATGTAAAAAAATGTGCTCTCCAGCATGTTTGCTAGTTGTTTGTACTGTTTGCTTTTTAAAAGTCCCCAGAGATGGAGCTGCCTCACCTTATCCCTGAGATGGGACTGTCAGGAAAGGGTTTTTACAGTCAAGTGGTATTCTGCTTTCAAAAATTGCTATATAAAAGAGAACCTTTTAATTTCACATACATATTTCCTGGGTATCAGAAATGCATCTATTTATTGCAGTGACTCAGACACACTTGCACTATTTCTTTTTTGTGATTCTATTCCTGTTACCTCTGCAGAATAAGCACAGTTTGGGGGCAAGAAGTTGGCTTCTATCCTCCATAGTACCTGGCCAGTAGAGTTGGTGTCTCAGTCTATGTACCTACACTGGTGCAACTGCATAGTTGAAAATAAATCAGCCCAACTCTTCCTGAATGCTGATTTCAAAAGTTTGGGCCTCAACTGTATGTGATTAATATGTCTAAAAAAAAAAAAAGGGGAGGGGGGGAGGAAGAGACCGCTCTGACTCAGATTGCAGTGGGAGTTTGCAGCACTGGGATGAAGATATAAGCAAGCTCCTTTTTATTTTTAAACTGTGCCTAGTAAGTACTAGTCATTAAAATACAAGAATTTTACTGGAAGTACACTACAACTCCTGAGAATTTTTGTGCAATGAATTGTTTCACCCATGCTGAATGTCATAGTACCCTTTCAGACAAACCATAGTGTGCAATCTCTTTTTTATGTAATTTTGGACCTACAGAGCTACTCAGTCCAATTCTCACCACACTATTTATCTTCTACAGTTTATGCATGACTTTTTTTTTTTTTTTTTTTATCTATCATGTTTTTGCAAGACATAGAAAAAATGAAGTAACTGGACAGTTCTCAGCAATTTAAAAAAGGTTGTGCTTTGAATAGCAATTTTTATCTTTGAATCAACTTAACATAAGGACGCTCTCTTCTTTATATATTATAACAATATGACCAGGTTTCACTGAAGACGGATCGTGCAATCTGACCACAGGAGTGATGTATTTAGCTATGTCCATACACCACAAGTGACAGACCTGTGCTGCATATGCTGCTCCTGACTGTTCTGTGTGACTCAAGTGGCTTCCCTTCTTCTCTCATTACAAAAACACCACAACTTTTCGTTATTATGTTCTGTAAGTAATACTTTTCATTCTCCCCTTCCCCCTTTTTCATGGATGACAGATTCAATTCAGTCAGACAAGATCTCAGACACTGCACAAAGGAAATGAGCTCATCTACCATGCCTAGTGCCTCCCAATGTTTCAATCCACTGAAGGAGTTATAAATAATATCTCCACAGGACAAGAACATAGGTGCAGGAGGAAAAAGGAAGGGTGTTAAAAAAATGCTGGGCTGTTTCAAATGACATGTGAGACTAAAGAAATAAAATTGGAATGATTTTCCTTGTGGCTGTTTCTGCATCTTTCTAAAAGTAACCCCCTCCCCAAGAGTTACTTACGTCTGTGGAGCTGGGACTAGGCAGGGACACAGGCTGAACAGCTGCAGGGAAAGTAAATGTGGTCTCTGTCTTTTCATTTTCTGGGGAGTCAGGATAACTGGACAGAGGGGACGTGGGGGTCAAAGCCCCAAACCCCAGCACCGTGTTGTATTTAGGTGGACGACCTACATATTAACAACAGGAAACACACACACACACAAAAAAAAAAAAAAGAAAAAAAAGTTTATTAGCTGTGTTACAATTTCTTTTCAAAAACAAAGCATCCAGTTCTCTTCAAAGCTTCCAGGCTGCACACGAAAGACAGTTATCACTCAGTTTTCAAATCAAACTTGGATTCTTTCCATTTTTCAACCAAGCCAGAATTTTAGGGAGTAACTCAGCACTGGGGGCCTTCCTACCCAAGTTCTGCAGTACACATAACCCCACCCTTTTAGCCACTGACTAGTTCAAAGGACTGTTGGGAGGCACCCAAGCCAGCCCAGATTCCACACAGTCCTGGGAAAAATCAGCACCTGCAACTTGGGATTACCAGAGTACACTGCAATGCAGCAACTCTGACCTTCTAAACAGGTGGCCCCTAGCAAATGGCCTTTTGCATCCCCTTTCTGGATAGCAGCGTAGCTGCAGAAGTGCTCTGTGCTCACCTCAGAAGAGGGCTATGTTGGTCTCTGGCTAACAGGACCTGGCTACTTTATGGATGAGATCTAGAATCACTTTAGAACATCACACTGGATAGAGAAGCCAAGACGTTTGCAGCTGGTTTAGGGCATAGTGCTGATCTACAGCACCTCAACACAGGCTCGATGACTGCTGTTTGCTCATTACCTTCCTCAACCCACCTCTGCCACCACCACAAGGCTCTCTCCAAACAGAGCAGTGCAGAGCCCATGAAGGCTGCTTGCCCTGTGCCCCTGCAAGACAGTCCATCACATTAGGAATGCTCTTGATTTCCTGGATGTGTCCAGGTCATTCCCACAGCGTGTTCTCAGCAGTTCTGCCACATCTCCTGTGCCTTGTATCATCTACACACGCCCCGAAGAATCTCTCTCTGTGCTCTGGGGCCACCTCTCCAGCCTCCCCAGGTATTTGGCAGACTGTTCCTGTGACCACCCTGATGGAAATCCCAGCCAAACAGGCAATGTTTCAGATTCCACTCAATTTCTGGAAGGAAGAACATCTGGGAAAACTCAGATGTGTAGTAGACCCACAGACTTAGACCATCAATGAGTCAACTTTAGTGTTGCCTGGGGAAACCTGCACGACAGAAAATGCCTCCCAGGTGACAAGAAAATGATATTACATTATTTATTTTAAGTCTTATCTCCTCTCTGATACTTGGTACCTACTTGTTTCAAACTGATTTACACAGAGTTAATTGACTAAACTTCACAGCCTCCCTCTGAGTTGGCAAAAACTATTAGAGAGCAATGCACAGAGAAGTGCAGCGATTAGTCCAACAAAGTTACTCAGAGGCAAAACAAGCACTGGAAAAAACACCCCAAACACATTTCCTCCCTCCAACCATCACTACACTGACCTGTCTTCACAATGAGACCAGAAAAGTCAAAGCTCCTATGTGAAGGGGCCAGAAAAGAACATAGCTGCTTAATCAGTGACAAATTTAACATGTTTTTATCTGTTAAGCTCTTCCCTTTCCCTGTTACCTCCCAGGCTACAGACGCCTCCGCACTTGGGTACTTCAGCTCCTCCTGCTGCTGAATCCAGCTGTGCTCCCAGACTGGATGCCAGGTCCTTCAGGCCTCTCCTGCTCTATTTTCCTGTTATCTTTTCATGCTCTGGCTACATCCCAGACCAAAGCAAAGGTGCCTTTGCAGAGGTACAGAAATGTTGGCTGAAGCTAGGATCAGGCTACAGGGCTGGAAATTAGGGAACACATGCTTTATGATTTAAGTTGGCACATGTCCCAAGCAAAAGACATTGGACAAGTTTGCTTATTTCTTCTTGCCCATCATCACTTCTAAAATCAAGATAGCCTTGGGACCAGAATTTGAGGGGTTGTCTTCAGACAGAGCTCTGATTTTGGCTTGGCTCTGTGTGCAAATAGCCAGTGATACCATAAAGGTCACCATTATGACAGTTCACTGTTGTAAAAGGGTTAACAACTTGAACAAAAGCAAACTCAAACAAGCCAGACAGAAATAAAACAATAAGCACAAGAATATCCAGAAAGTAGAAAAAGACTAGATGTTTTTAAAGTCTAAGAGCCCATATCTACTACAGGATTTAGGGACTGCGCAACATCAGGTAAGTAATGAGTAATCTTCTCTGAAGCAAAAGTATGGCCTGGTCATATAGCATGACCCTGTCAGATGAGAAACAAAAGATGATTCTTCTCCCTACTGCTTAGAAGGAATATTTACCCAGAAAGCATCCCATGTCTTTGGACAGAAAAATTCATTATCAGTGCTCACAATACAGTTTTCAGAATCTAGCTCCTGGTTTCAAAATTAATACAAAAGCTTCTCACACCAACGTTCAAATTTTTTACTATGTTCTGGTTCTAGTTTAAAGAAGAAAACTGGACAAAAATGAGCAGGTGGGCCACATTCTACCTTCGCAGAGTCAAGAACAGAAGATGAGAAAGAACGAAGGAGCTTTGGAGGGGAAAGAACCAGCTCATTGACCCAGCTTCACAAAATCCTTTAGGAGCTCAAGTCTCCCTGATAATACCATTTGTATATAATCTCCCTCTATAGGCACCCAGCAAATCCCCTCTGGTCCATCAGGCCTACTTTGAAATCTGTCACTTTTTCTAACACACACATACATGCCCCAAGTTCAAACTTGTTTTTGAAGCACTAAAGAGATGCAGAAAAATTGTACATTTAAATGACACGGTGAGGTGGCCAAGTGTGAAGCGAGCCCATCTCTCACATCTTTCATTTAAAAGGATGAGACAGGACAAGAGAAAGCCTGCTGCAATCCCTGTGAAGAGGTCAACATCAAAACTGGGCCACGTAATTTGCCATTTGAGAAAACAACAACACGCAAATAGGAAGACTCTTTGGACCTCTCCTCATTAGGCAGGGAAACCATTTTGCACAGGCAGCCTCCCCTTGGGAAACAGGAGAGGGCAGCGAGAAAGGCAAGTGAACCGACACGAGATTGCTGCCACGATGCGTGACCCTGTGGCAACTGAGTCCCGCTGCTCCGCAAAACACTTGGAGAGCATCACTGCCCACAGGGTATTGTGGGAGAAAGCCAAATACAATGAGGCAGGCAAAAATGAAACCTAACAGCCCACGCAGAAAACAAAGGAGAGCGAGGGATTTTCCCCTGCGATGAGACGCTGAGGAGCACTTTGGTCCAGTCAGCCTTTCAGCCAATTTATTCAATCAGCTTAGGCTATCAAGGTGCCAACTGTGTCACTTTTGTTTCAGGACTGAGCTGCTGCGGGTCAATCCACCCCAAGCAAACCTGCTTATTTGCTTCATATATGTTCAATGCTTAAAGGTTATTCAGCTGTACAAATGCTGGAAATAGCGTGCAGGGCACTCAGGGTGAGACTCAAGCCACCCGAGACAAACAAGGCTACTGAACACCAGCACGTTGGGCTCCAGAGGAGATAGCTACCACTCCCTCTGTGCCCCAGACAGCCCCAGAAAAGACAGACAAACAGAAAAGTGGGGAGAGCTTGCCAATACACAGATAGGAGCACATGTATTGATACTGCCTAATACTATCCTCTTGCCTCTGCAATGCCACTCTCCACAAGAAAGGAGAAAGCTGTGCTCTTGGAGGCAGCTTCAACAGAGGACAATGCTGTTCTCAGCTCCCATGTGAAATGAGGGGTCTGGATGAGACAGACTCATCCAGACTCCCATGTCCTGGGAGTCTGCCCAAATGTGCAATGATTTCCTTCTAGCAGTAATGAAAAATATATACTGTGGAATCAACAGATAGTTAAATCAGCCAGTTCAACAGCTATTGCACCAAAATGATTTAAAAGACAATACTCAGTTGCTGAAATCCTTCCTGCATACCGTCTGTAATGACTGTGAGGCAACCATAGCTAGAATGGAGATCTTGTACTGCTGCTGTTTTTGTTCTTGTCTGAAATTTAGTGTTTGTTCAAAAATGAAGGGAACTCAGAGAACACAGAGGAAGTGGATGGTATCCACAACAGCCCACAGTGTCCACGACAGCCACCTTTACCAGTGTGATGTGAAGTTGAAACAGGTATTAATTCAACAGGGGTACTAACCATGTGAGGTGAGTTTGGGAAGCCAGCAAGAATTCCTGTGTTTAACGTGAAAAGACTCGCTGAGGACACTGATGTGCCAAATCTCCGCTGAGATAACATAAAAAGGTCAAATAAGAATATAAACAGATTTCTTTCATATAGACAATACAGATTTAAAACAATGTGAAAGCCATATTCATTTTGTCCAGCCTTAAAATGAGCTATTTTCCCTGTATTTGTAGAAGAGGAAAAGTTAAATATTACAATAGAGTTCAGCTATAATTCAGCGCAAAAAAAAAAAACCCAAAACAAAACAGGAAAACTATTTAAAGAAGAAAACTTTTATGTATCTAAACCTACAGAGATGAAATTTAGATCTGTCTCAGTTCAGCTCCTCAAATGGAAAGTAGATGGCCTTTTTCTCTTGCAACAACCAACCAGTCAGCTCAGTAGCCAAAAAAGAGACGAGTTTGTGTATCCATTACAGAGCTCTCTCCATTTCCCCTGCCCTCCTTATTCCTGCGTCTTTATCTCGTCCAGCAACATTGTTTTCTACCCCATCATACTCTCTGGCTATTCTTCCATAACCTCTTGTGCCTTCCCTAGACACCTATATTCCCCATGCACACAATTTTTCTTTCTAGCCTTTATGTTCTGCCACAAACTGCTACTACTGCTTCCACAGACCAGAGTTTCCTAACTAAAGATGGTTATTGATGTACAGTACTAGTGTTTTAGTGCAGTAGCAGAATCAATAAACTAGGAAATACTGCTTTGTCAGATTTTTCCAGCGCATGCTGGGAAATATTTTTACTGCCTTTGGATGGTCACAGAGCTTTTCTTTAGAGATCACACTGGAGCATGAACTGTGTCTTCCCTAGGAAGAACTGAAGCTCTCCTACCCTCTAGTGACCGGAACAGAACAGAGCATGGGGTTGCATTTCCTTTTGTTGTTTGGGGTTTTTTTTCTCCTCTTTTAAACAATACTTTCACTTCTCCTAACTCAGTACCATGCTTCAGCACCTCTTGATTTTATTTTAAAAGATGCTAAGGCAGAAGCCAGAGTCTTGAGAACTGAATGACCCACCAGCTTACAGCTAAAGGTCCAAAAACCTGTAGGTAAAAAAAAACTTCAAAATGCAGAGTAACATACAAAGCAAAAAGGAAAAAAAAAAAAAAAAAATCTGTGATAGCAGCTAAGACTGAAGTTTGGCTACTCTGGACAAAAAGGAACAGAGTTTAAAAACCTGTCTCCCTTTCCTGGGATGCAAAGCCAGCCAGCATCAAGGGACAGCTATGTGTGCATGGGTGAGAAAAAGGAGGATAGAGCTACACTGACAGAGTGAGGGCCCCGTAATTTCCAGAGATTTAGTTAAAAACTGAAGTGCTGAGCTCTTCAATTATTCCATTGCTTTCTGTCATACAGCATTGAGGGATGTCTGGCAGCTCTCTGTGCCGAGCACCGCGGGAAGGGCTGTGACATCTCTGGAACTGGGGCTCACTGAAGTGCCATCCAGCTCTAAGAGCTGGACTTTGCCCTTCTTCTGTTGACAAAAAACATACTTGCTGGCACAATACCTGAGAGGGTTGGCTCCTCTACACAGCACACCACAGGTGTAATGAATAAAACAAGAGGAGGTTAATCATTCTATTTATTTAGACACAAACCAATAGTTATATAGGGGAAAATATCAAGATGCATGTGGGTTCTCCTAAGAGCCTTTTCTGCTTTTCAGCAAGTTAGACTGTATAGCTCTCAAGCTGGGTACTGGGGCCCACAGTTCCTATATCATTGTTATATACTCAATAGCAAATTAAAGCTTTACAGAACAAATAAAAAGCCAGAGTCTGTTTCCTGAGCAAGTTAAAATCTAATGCAAAAGTAGGACAGTGCAGGAATACAAAAGTAATGGAAGCTGGCAGGGATACTACAGATGACCAAGGAAAGCGAGTTCTGCAGATAGGTAGCAACACACAAATCTTGGAAATCCTGTTACACTGCTGGTATTGAAAGCTCCCTGCTCAGTCTCCATCCCAAAACCAGAAGGAATTTCAAAACCCACAGGAGCAACCAGAAGAAATACCACCCCACGATTTCCCCCCTGTGGTGAGAGGCAGCCCAAACAATCAGCCTGGGAACCAGAAAACCCACGTTCAATTCCAGTACCAACTACCTGCCACTCCTCGAGTAACTTCAGCAACTTAAATAGCACATAGCTCCTTTTTTTGGTTGTATTTACACCCATTTCCTTATCACAGACCCTTCTGCTCTTTCTACAGCTCTTTGTTGAGTAGGGTCCTACTATCACTTACCATTAGATGCTACAATAGGACCTACAATAAGAAAACAGCAGCAATTTCTCATTACATGAAAAATCAAACAAACCAAGCCTAAAAAACACAAAACAAAAAAGCAAAAGAACCACCACCACATTTAGACAGGTTGCATGTAGACTTCAGAGTTTTCATATTTTTATACTTTACATTTCAAAGGAGGGCACAAAGATTTTGGGGAAGACTTTTTTTCAAGAGAAAAAATTATGGATTACCTTGGATGAAGTTCGCTTCTTTCGACTTGACCATCTCTATTCATGAGGCCCCACCATCATACCAATGAGAACCCAGAGAGGGAAAAAGAGAGGAGGAGATAATATTTAGTAAAATAATTTGAACAGCAGTTATTCAAACATGTTAGAAAATCTTATCACAAAGTAGTGGGGCTGGATGTACTACTGCATTCATCTCCCTCCTCTGCCTCATGGAACCTAACAATCAACAAACTCAAAATACATGCATTGCATCTAAAAAAAGAGGAAATTAAAAAACCAGAAATTGAGAATAAAAAATGGAGACACCCAGAGCCATTAGTAAGAAACATAGCTTATACTTTTGGTGCCATCTGGTTCTACGGTAAGCTAATTTAAAAAAGGAAGAAAAAAAAAAAAATCACCTTGCTGTTAAGTGCTAATGGGGACAGAGCCATTTCACTATTCTGAAACCATTGGAAATGGCTCAGCAATTTGCATTTGAAATATGAGGGCTTAAAACATCATCTTTAAAAAAAAAAAATTACAGTATGCACCAACTCTTCTGTTATCCGCACTCTGAATGTTAACTAAGCACCCAAGAGTACCAATTTTCTATCTCACTTGCTAGGTCCACTTTAGCCCATACCTTCCTGAAAGTCCCAGAAGAAACCTGAGGCTGTTTTGGCTAAAATGCCTTTTTTTTTTTTTTTTTTCTAAATAAACTTTAGTATTTCCTTTGCCCCTTCCTTGTGTGCCAACACTCTTGTACTAGTTAAAGGGGGAATTCACATCCTAGATCAAAGCCATCTCTCATAATATTGCCATATAAATATAACAACAGTGTTTTGAATGTTGCAATTACATTTTTAAATAATCACATATTAAGGTAGAAATAACTTTATAATTATCTTAATATTAATTGAGATTTTACAATTCTCAAAAAGGGCAACTGTCTGAAAAATAAGTAATGAACAGCAGAAATCCCACATTAGCTTTTATTATTTTGCTTTCCAACCAACTGAAATATTTATGTTTCTATAAGTAATCCCATTCAGACTGGAATTCCATACCTATAATTCAGTGAAATGTTGTAAACAGTAACTTTCGTACTAAACTATATAAAAGACCTGTAAAAAGATTTTTCTCTTTACATATTTATTAAACATATTTAAAATTGGACTGGCTTGAAAACCAGAGCTAAGGAAATGACTGATCTTTGCTTTTCCCCACCCCTTGCAGGACATGATGAGTTCACCAATGCAGGTATGCTCCACACTGTGTAAAACACTAGTAGGATCTTAAAAACTGGAAACAAAAGCAAAAAAACATATGTAGAACCTGAGATTTAAGAACTATAAGCTTCAGTTGTGTGTTCCCAGTCTCTGCTGGGGTTTTAGTATCACTAAATGCACCATATTTCAGCATCAGGAGCCAAGTGAACTGAAGTCAGTTAAGAAACCATCAGTGGCAAAATCAAGGCTTTTAACAAGCAATCTCTTCCTCTCAGCCACTGTGCTTCTCTGCATGATTGGTGTGGCTTAAGTCCTTACATAAAATTCCTGCTTTTAGATTTCACATGGATGTATTTTATCATGGACAAGAAAAAAAAAAGATTTTTTTTTTTTTTTAAGTGCTAAAATCTAAACTCTTTGGTGGAAATCAGGACATAGCATGACCTGGAATAACAAGCACAGCAGGTATGGTTCATACATTCACTTCAGCAACCTGCATGTAGCAGTGGTGGGTACCACATGCCAGATACACAGAAGGCACTGCCACAGCTACTGCATGTCACAGCTACAAAACATACAAAACAGAAGCATCCAGCTACTGATATCGACACAACTTTTACCCAGTTAAATATGGGGCTTCCTGTTGGTTTTTTTTGTTGTTTTGTCAGATTTTTTTGTTGGTGATTTTTTTTTTCTTTGCTTGGTTGTGTTTTGGTTGGTTTTCTTTGCTGTTGGTGGTTTTTGGTTGGTTGGTTTTGTTTTGGTTTTTAAAGATATGCTCTATCTCAATTTCAGTATTAAGTCTTGGAGGATGAAAAAAAAAATGCGGCGTTTCCCAGTAAATTAGATTCTGCCAGCTTTTTTTTTCCCCACCCTACAAATTCCAGATATAAATTTGATTTCTTAGGCCACTTACATTTCTCTTGAAGTCTCCTTGCTTGACTACTAGACTTAAGTTTAATACAATCACTCCCATGTCATCTTCTAAACTGTTGGGATCTTCCAGCTTCAAAACCTGTTCAGTGGTTCTACAAGCAAAAAAAAAAAAAGTGCATTTATTGACTCCAGTTAACTCGAGTTGATTATTAAAGGTCACACTGAGCTGTGCAAATTTCAGCTTTCTTGTCTGAAATTCCCAATATTGAGTTTAAATGTTAAAACAGGAAATCTGGAGGGTTCCTTCTTAGTTGACAAGATATACCACCCTTTTACTAATACAGCCTAGCATCTATAGAGCATTACTTCATACTCAGAACTCTCCGTATGCAGATGCATGCTAAATGAAGTTAGTACTGCCTCCACAGGGAAGAACAGTGACAGAGAAACTCATCCAAGTGAATTTTCTGCTATTAATGGCTGGGATTTGACTCACGAGACCCGTGTGCTGCCTTACCTCTGCCTGCATTTAATCTCCCTCTGTGACTTAGTTTCCTCTCTGCAAACAGGAATGCTGGTATTTACCTGGTGGCACTATCTCTTGGATAAATTCATTTATGTGTCTAGATATTCAGATACAACAGCCATGGGAGCTGTAATGTACTTGCACAGGAAAAACTCATTTTCAAAACAAAACAAACAAAAATAAATAATAACAAAAAAACCCAACCACCAAAACAAAACAAATTCCTAACCAAAAAGTCCCACAGCAAGGGAGTATGAAAGAAAGAAATAAAACTTGAATTCCTGGCTTCAAGCTCCACATTGAGACCAAGCAGCAGCAGACAAAGGCACAGGGCTTTCCTCCGCACTAAATCAGGGCCAGATGAGCTGCCGTGGGGACGGATGGCTGCAGGGGGAGGCTGGAAACAGGGTGCTTGCAGCCAGCCAGGCAAACCACTCCCCAGCCCAATTACAGACAGAAAAAGGCACCCCACACCACGTGGGGCTAAGAAGGGGTCTCAACCTTCTCCTCAATTTCTTATTCCACCTCCACAAATTATCCTGGTGTAGCTCTCCCTAAACAATGCTGTATATAGAAAGAAACTCTTATTCTTTTTCCTAGACATGGAAAGGAAAGGGCGCCTTCTGCTGAAGAGCTGCTGAATCCAGGTTGGATTTAAGTCTGGTATGTAATGCCGGATAAAAACACGCTCGTACAGGATTTATCTCAAGCGATTTCTTTTAAAATGTGCTCCCCACCCTTCTACCAAAATAAGTTTTCACAAAAAGACAAGTTCCAAGCTAGCACAAAAGCATTTCCTTATTTTCCTATGTTTCCCAATTAAGCTGCAATTAATTAAATAAACGTATTACCTATTGAGTTCGAGTTCAGCGAGCGTTACAAATGCCGAACCCATGAAGTCTGAAGAGGTTAAATCTCGATCGTACACCTGGTAGCAAAATAAAATAAATGTTTCCAATTTCCACATAATAAGCCAGTTTTATCCTGGCCAATACAAGAACAGATATTTTAAGCCTTTCCAGTTCAATTTTGTATTTGAAAGATCAAAGCTGAGATATAATTCAGAGATAATTTTCCATCTCCATGCTTTAATTTGTATTTAACTAAATATTTAAACAGCATTTCGAAAGTATCTTCTTAATATTATGTAAACAGAGACATGTGTGCTGCTATGGATTGTGGCTGTTCCTTTATGCTCTGTGAGATAACATAATGAAACACTGCACAAAAATCAGGTACTTCTGGCTACAGATGTTTTAGCAATTAGTGCTCGCAACTGGTAGCCTGCAGTTCTGGTAACTGTAACGTTACTCATAATGAGAAAAGGCTTTGGTACTTGTCACGGCTGCATCCCAGGTAATAATTCTGTTCCACCCAGCCAAATTACACTCTTAAAACGTGCTTATGAAACCGCTATTGGTTTCACTAAGTTTGCACAAGCACTGTAAGAGCGAGCAGAATTTAGCTCCGCAGCTTTAAACATAGTCAGTCAAGGAGTTTTATTTCAACTTGGGTTTTTGCAGACAGAAAGCAAAACATGCGAGTAAAATCTGGAAAAGACATATGTGCATTTTAATTTGAAATTGCTGAAACACTTAAACCGGATTGTGTTTTATTTTACACTGCTACAGTGAATAAAAATCAATAAGTTTCTAAAGTTGAATATAACTGTTTAAAAAAAAAATATTGACCCATCTTTCAAAAATCTAAACCCAAAACATACCTTGATCCAAAGTTTTTGATCGAGGGTCTGTACAGGCAGCACAACAGTTTCATCCCAAACTGGGTTGAGGTTCTTGTAGACCACCTTACTTTTGTACAGGGTTTTCCCATTCAGTTTAAACTTCACATATGGGTCGCTAGTACCTGTGATAATTAATTTAAAAAAAAAAAAATATTAGCACTGTCCCCACATAGCCCCATAGCCTTAAATTATATTTTCATAAAACAATAAATAACAATAACAAATAGTAATTACTAATTTTATATAAACATGCATGTACTTAATTACCTACATAAAAATTGCTAGTTCCTACAGGAAATCCATAGAACAGAACCAGAAATTTGTCTGAAAGCAGGCAAAAAAAAAAATCTGCATGAACTGCTTGATCTCTGCTGTGTTATTCTTAAAGAATGTTAATTATACTTCAGTAACTTAGTTAACATTTTAATTTGGGAAAAGAGCAAACAGATGCAGGGATGAAGGGACTATTTACAGGCCAACAAACAACACAAAACAGTGGAAGAGAGAAAACACGATCCTGAAGCTATGAATATATAAAAAGACCAAAACTCAAAAGCATCGTAACTTGTATGGGAGCTCCAAGGAAACCAGTAACAATAGCTAAAATACCCGTCAGTATTTCATCACCGGTCTCACTTGCCAATTTACTTAAAACCAAGTTTAAAGTGAAAATATACTGACATTATCCACCAGCTGAGAATAAAAACCACACACAAAATAGACTCTGTGAAGACAACAAACAATCGTCAGGTAACACATTTTTTAATCCGTGTGGCACAATTTGCCATGGCAATAACGTCCCACATTTTTATGGAGCAGATGTCCATGGACAGAGCGTGAGGCTCGTGCCACTCGGCAGCAATAGAAAGACTTACAGCTGTCAAAGGAAAACAGAAGAGGGAATCAACTTTTTATTATTGTTATTAAACCAGTGGCATCTGCACTAACACCAACCACCATGCAGGACACCACACAAAAGGGGGGAAAAGGTTTCACTAGATGGTTAATTTAGTAATGCATACGGACTTTGGGAAAAAAAAAAAATCTCACAAGCTGCAAATAAGGGAAAGAATGAAACTGAGGTATAGCAGCATATACAATTAACTGATCCCAGGTGCCGCCCATCTGTCATATTCAATATTGTCTATATTATGTGTTATATTTGGAATTAAACTTCCCTCCTAGCAGTTCAATTCCATTAGAAGAGTAACAGCTAACACGATGGTCCTGGCTGCCCCCCAGCCTGCAGCATGGACTGCCGGCGGGGAAAGACCGACTCTTACACCAGACTTCACACTCAGAAATAATCTGAACCTGTTCTCCCTGGTTCCCACTGAGATACTGGTCAAACAACACATAGCTGTCACAATAACCCAGCATTAAGACCAATACTCAGTATTGCCAGGAGTTTGGTGAAACAGTGAGAATGCGAAAAATTCATATTTAAACATCCAAAGCTCTGATCAGCCTTATGTGAAGACAGTCTTAGCCTCAAAAAAAAAAATTGGTATGTGTTAGCATCTATTTGGAATTACACAGTACTCTAAAGAACTGTGCTCCTGGGACATACAGACTTATTTTTTAAAATTATAGAAAGTTTTTATTCTGTTTTAATTTCAAAAGGGAAGAGTTTGCCCTGACCATGTCTCCACATAAAGGGTGCTTCATTCACAGAAGGAAAATACCAGTTGGTTTTCAAATACTACCTGCAGCAGATCCTTTTCCAAAAGAGTAATTGTTGAAATCAACCCTTTTTGTGAAAAATGCTGCAAACTTAAAAAGAAGTTTCTTTTCCTTCTCCTCTAAGAGAGAATAATAATGAGGGCCTGATCCAAAGCCAGGGAAGTCAGAGGGCAGCTTCTCATCATTTTCAATGGGTTAGGACTAGACCTTTCCCTAGAATACTTCTCAGAACTATGATTATTCTCTTACATAAAATATACAGCTTAAAAACCAGCACACTTTCCACAACGAGTGAGAGCACACAGATGAATCGTAGCCTCACAATGTGGGTAGTAGCCCTTAGAGGATGCAAAAGTTAAGAAATAGCAGCATTAAGCTCTTTGCTGTTAGTTTCTTCCAGCTCCTTTAAAAAGAAAGGGAAAACAAAACAAGACAAAACCGGCTTTTTTTTTTTTTTTAGAGGTTAAGCAGTAGCAAGCTGCATTTTAAGAGCAATAATAATGCCCACAACCTATTCTGTGCGTAAAATAGCAATGGGCAGAGACAAGGAAAGCAACTGATGAAAGCATAAAGAGTATGATAGAGGCAGGTGGTCTATGGCCATAACTCATCTGGTTTTGGCACAGAAAACCCATGAAGGAGGGTAAAAACCTGCAAAGAGAGAGAGAGAGAGAGGGGACAGAGAAAGCAAACAGCCAGCAAATTCAACATCTGCAAGTATAAAACTCCAAGCCCTTTCTCCAAGGATGGGAAGCAAGAAGGCTATAGCTAAGCAAGCATCCCAATTGCACTATTGCTCCAAAAGATTTCCAGGTGGGTATAAAGAAAAATAAGAGGGAGAAGGGCTGCCCAGCACTGCTCATGTGAGCCAGGCTTTAGCAATCATTCTCATATATATGTATAAATGTCTTCCTTTATATTTAAATATATTTACACATATTTGTACATATAAAAACAGATATACGTATATAAAAGGAGTATATATATTTATAAAAAAAATACTTATATAAAAATATATAAAAACCAATAAGGGGGAAAAAAGCTATAATAAAAAGAGGCCTTTAATTAAATAAGATTGCCACTCTGGGATCAGGCCTTCATGCTTGTCAGCTTACTCTCAAAATAAACATCTCAAACCCAGGCCTCAGTGGTGTCACTTACTCCAGCAAGGCACACTGGGTAATCCTTCGCTATCTTGACAGCTACATAATGTTCAAACTGTTTCATGGGTGAATGGCGGCAGTTGCGCGAAAGAAAATATTAATGCTGGGAATTAATAGAAAAAGGGATGATGGTTTACAAAAGCCAAACAAGGAAAAGGTGTCAAGTTAGTACCGGTGTTAATTGTTAGGGAAAATAATTGCAGAGGGGTGCAAGTTTCGGTGGCGCTCGCCTGTCTGGCTGTCAGAGGGGTAACATCTCAACTAGGCAGGCAGGGGAAAGGGGTCGGCGGCTCCCGGATCATACAAATGACGGGCTGACACATCCGCACCGGCAAACAGATGGACTTTCACCTCTGCGACAGGAGCTGGTGCGCACCAGGGCTCGGTGGCCTTCGCTGGGCTGGACCTGGATGGCCAGGAGAGAAATAAAGCGGGGGGGGATATGGCACCACAGCTCCTTTGTTTTCAAGGTTCCCTCAAGTTGCTGCGGGGATGTTGATAAAGCTGCTGTACCTCCCTGGGTCACTATGCCAATTTGTTTTTCTTTAAGACACCCCAGATGACATCCAGGTGATCAAAATAGGTTAAAAAGGAGAAGGGGAATGGGAAATAAACCAGGTGGACATGCCCCACCTGATGGGATGAAAAGCATAGATTGCAAATTATTAACTGCATTTGAATTCAAGGCTTGAAGTTTTCTGGATTCAAGATCAAGAAAGACATCTGCATCTACTAAAAGCTATTTATTAGAGACAATCTATGATCCAGCCAAAAGAGAGTAGCTTTCCAAAAACATGCCTGGTGACTTTAGAGATGAACCAGTCTGAAAAAAAGGATGTACTTTTTATAATTTTCATCTAGACATGACAGGCACCCAATAATTTTCTTAAGAAGCCAAGTCATTTAAAAAAAAAATTAAAAAAATCAAAAGTAAAGCTTTTCAGCAGTCATTTCTTAGTGAAGGCAACAGAGTCAACTTTGAAGCACGTGCACCCACCAGGCTCTTCTGCAATGCAAGGTCTTAATCTGTTCACCTCAGTCACATCAGCTGTAGACAACTTGTCAACATGGTAGTGCAAAAAGACTGATTATTCTTGAAATCACTTGAGAGTTTAGCCCAAGAAAAAACACATTTCTGGTGGGAAAGGCAAGGTATGATGAAGAAGGTTCTCATACAGTAATATATATATGTACAAAATATATAAAACCAAACAGGATTATCTGCTTCTCAGCCTCAAACAAACCCAGTAAGTGTAGAAAGAAAGGATAAACTGTAAAAAATGTATCACTGCATCAGCTGGACCTATTTACCCATTACAAAAAGAACATGCATTCAACAGCTACATATTGCATAATATCTATTTTTACTTCTATTTTCTTCCACTAACACTAAAAAGCAACGAGAGCAGGCAGACCAAACATCAGCTAAAACGGGAGCCAGAGTTGCTGGGACACAGTAGCAGGTTTAGAAGCCCAAGAAACTGTTAATAGTGTTTTTAAATGGATACTGCTGCCCTCTAGCAGCTACCGAGAGACATATCACATCAGATGTCTGAATACTACACACTTGCTTCATAATTAGAAAAAGATAACACACAAAAACAGAAAACCCGACATAATTTCAAGCCACACACCATTTTATAAGAGTAAACTTACTGGAAATGTAGCATATGAAATGAGTCTCAATACATAAATAAATAAAAATTACTACCAAGTTGCCTTAAAATCTTGAAAATTCAAAGCACAGTATGAAATATAACCTAGACCATCTTAACGTTTAGTTAAAAACCTACATTTTAATCCGAAGGAGGAAATGAAGGATTTATTTTATATGCATGTAAAGAATACTTTTTTTTTAATCTTCCTAGAAGTAGAATTACTGGAGTTATTTACAACAAGGAGTAAAAGATAATTTAAAGTACAACACACATTTTTCTTTTTAAGTGGAAAACCACTATATTCTTGCAGTGAAATAGCCAAGATCAAGGCTTTAAGGGGAAATCAGAAAGAAAAAAGGAAAAAAAAGTATTGTGCTGGCAGGAAATTCAGGTAATTTTGCAAAGTTTTGTGCTCAGCTAGTTTTACATGGCCAGATGGAAATGAAACATTGCTTGGAAACAAGCATCGCCAATAGGTTCCAAGGGAAAATAAACCAACAAAGCAGCAAAAAAACCCAGCCCAAACCCCACAAACAAGAACAAAAAAACAGCCAACCAACCAAACAAAATACAACCACAAAAAACATCAGAACAAGATGGGGAGGCAGAAAAACAGAAAAAAAAAAAAGGGGGGGGGGGGGAGAAACCCTGAACTGAACATTAACAGAATAAAAGAAGTATATACAGAATGTCCTATGCAAGACATTTCAAAAATAGCATTTAAAAAAATACTCAAGGAACTACAAAAAACCCACACGACCCTATCAAATCGCCATATGACATACGTTAAGGACACAATGACACAAAGAACAGACTTGTCTACAGCAAAAATTAGTTGAATTGAACATCATATTCCCTGTCTGGGCTCAGGTATGAACAGACAGGAGGGCACCAGGACAAGGCAGCAGCACCTTTACATTACTAGGCCACACTGAGGAATTTACATTACGAGGCAGCATTGTTCAGTTTAAATAGTTGCATCACCTTGTATTCTGTCTTTGGCCTAATAAAATCTACTTATAGGGATCCCAGAAAGATGCTGTGAGCTGTGAACCTTATATTACTAAGTAGGCTGTATAGGCCCTTACAGAGGTATTCCAGTACTTTAAGGGGGCCTACAGGAAATTTGGGGGGGACCTTTTACAAGGCCTCGTAGCAGTAGGATGAGGGGTAATGTCTTCGAACTGAAAGTAGATTTAAATAGATACAAGGAAGACATTCTTTACTGTGAAAGCAGTGAGACACTGGAACTGCCTGGAATGGCTGTTGATGGCCCATCCCTGGAAGTGTTCAAGGCCAGGCTGGAGAGGTCTCTGAGCAACCTGGTCTGGTGGGAGGTAACCCATGGTTTCGGGGACTGCCATCCCTACATTTTCTTAATTTAACATTAATTTACCAAAGGTGGCTATGCATATAGTGGATTCATTTGTTTGTTTGAACTTGATCTATTTTGCTGAGGTTCCTATCCCTATGCATTCATTTCCCACAGCCAGTCCTGGCAAGATGCTCACAGGGAGCACTGTGTATAAGGGCAAAGTTTTGGCCACACATGTTGCACTTCCAGAAACTGGACTTGGCACAAAAAAAATGTTCACAGCACAAGCCCTTGTACGCAGAGCTACACGGGATCCAGAAAACATTAAAATAAGTACCCAGCACCAGTCCAATTCTTAGCAGTTGTAAATTAGCCGTGATTATGCCTTTCAAAAAAAAAAAAAGTGTGAAAAGTTGCCTAATACATCTCAATAATTAATAAATCTGAAGGACTAATGATCTAATTGCAGATACCCTGAAAACAGAGAAAGTCTAAATTAATCAGTGTGTTTGCAGGGAGCAATTCAGCCTAATTGCTTTCAGCATTTGCTTTCCAAACAATGGACTTGCTCTAAACCGACAAACGCCCAGCGCAGCACAAACACATCCCTTCCTCCAGCACACTTCAATCAGCATGGACCCAGGCAGCAGATAGCCCAGAGCTATGAGTGGTGGGCTACTGCAGGTTCATTACTACTTTAAGTTAAAAATGTGTTATTCTGTCCCTTTTCTTTAATTTTATTTTGTCCTTGTGAGAGCTTTGGCACAGCTCACACTGGTGTTAGGAGCTGCCTGTGCTGTAGTGCTGCACAGCCTCCCTGTGAGCTCCAGGAACCCACTGGGACCCTTTCTGACAGTGGGTGGTAGTAGAGGTGAAAGCAACTGACACATTCTGTACTACTGCAGGCCACCCTTCTCCCTTTGCATGTTCAGCTGCCTGATTCACAAGAAGAAAGAAATGAGAGCAAAACTAAAGTGCAGGAACAGAAAACAAGAAGGGAAACCTGAAAGAAAGAGATAGGGCACAAAGATCCTGTAAAAATCTAGAAAACATGAAACCATGTGAAAGAGAGACATACAAAATTCAGGATGGAGTAAAGTAGCTGAGGGGGGAAATAAAAAAGACAGCAAGCAGCCACTCACCAGCTGACATCACATCCAAGAAATACATTTCTTGTAACCACATCATTTAACAGATGAAAAAGTATACTCAAACTTAGAAAGTACAGGACTTGGAAACAGCAGGGGCCTTCTCACACTTCCAGGCACTTAACCCCAGTTTCTTTTTTTTTTTTTTTTTTCTTATAGCATGAGAGCTGGATTTGTCAACTCAAGGAAGGTAACACTTCCTTACAGCTGTGGCATGATATTGCTGCTTGGTCTCACAGTGTCACTGTTGTGCAAAGGTGATTTGTACAGGCAGCAATGAGCATAGTCAGGGCATCTCAGAGCCATAAGGGAGCAGGACATTTCAGATTTCATTAGACTGACTCAAACATCAGGCATCACCCTGCCCTGTGAAAGTAAACCAGCAAGCAGAAATGGGCTCCAGCCTCTCCCATTTCAAAGCAGGTATAGCTGGAAGCTGTAAACTTCACAAAAAAAGAGGCTCAATGAGGCCATAAAACCTTTAAGGGTGCAACAAATTGACAACACTTAGAGCACTGGTGATTAAGATTCCTTAATATTTTTTAAAGCCAAATAAAATATAATTATCTCTATTTTCTGCCCCTACCAGTACTCCACAGATGCTTAACTAATAAAATACCTTTCTGTATCCTTACTGCTCACAGTATTAAACCACCTAGATCACAAAGTCCTCACCATGATGTATGTGATCTATTAATACTAATAGAAAACAAAGTACACAAAAGCCAAACTTCTAGTACTGTGCATAAACACAGAGACCCACAACCTTCAGTGTTTGATCAATTACAAGAACTATAAACATGGGAGGACCCCTGCACCATCTAACATTAGGAACCAAAGGTACATGCAGGTGATGTGAATGCCACTTTGCCAAGTGCACCTTGTTATCTGCTTAGATAATTTCTAATGTATAACTGAGTTAGAGACTGTATCCCGAGAAGCAATTAAATCAGACTCCAAGCAAACTAACCACCAGCAGGTTACACCTCTACCATCCTGCATACCCAAGAAGGGATGCACTGCAATTTGGACCTGGAGGGGAAAATTTTTGGAGCCTCTCCCCTTTCCAGGAAAACCAAGATCCTAACAGCCCTCTGCATCCTTGGCTGGAGTATACAGAATTATAGAAATCAAAGAAATGTCTGGGTTGGAAGGGACCTCTAGAGGTCATCTGGTTCAACACCCCTGATGAAAGCAAGGGCCATCTTCAACTAGAGCAGGTTGCTCAGAGTGTCATCAAGCCTCACATTGAATGCCTCCAGGGATGGGGCATTAACTACCTCCCTGGGCAACTTTACCATGTGGGTGGTAGAACACTGGAACAAGAACTTCTTCCTTACATCTAAAGCCACTCCTTTCTAATTTAAAACCATTGCCCCTCGTCCTTTCCCTACAGGCCTTTGTAAACAGGCCCTCTCCAGTCTTTTCATAAGCTCCCTTCAGGTGCTGGAAGGTGGCTATTAGGTCTCCCCAGAGCCTTCTCCAGGCTGAACAATACCAGCTCCCTCACTCTGTCATAGGAGAGGTGTTCCAGCCCCCGATCATCTTCATGGCCCTTCCCTGGACCCAGTCCATCAGGTCCATGTCCTTCCTGTGCTGAAGGCTCCAGAGATGGAAGCAGTATTCCAGGTGAGGTCTCAACACAGCAGAGTGGAGAGGTAAAATCCCCTCTCTCGATCTGCTGGCCACACTTCTTTTGATGCAGCCCAGGATGAACTTGGCCTTCTGGGCTGCAAGCACCCACTGACTGCTCATGTCCAGCTTCTCATCTACCAGCACCCCCAAGTCCTTTTCTGCAGGGCTGTTCTCTATCACCTCCTCCCTCAGCCTGTATTGACAGTGGGGATTGTTCAGGCCCAGGTGCAGGACCCTGCACTTGCTCTTGTTGAACCTCATGAGGTTCACCTGGGCTCACCTCTCCAGCTTGTCC
>JANIJG010011685.1:3561-31957 GCA_024611175.1 Megaceryle torquata | reverse complement strand
AAAAAAAATAAACAACAAAAAACACAAAAAAAAAAAAAAAAAAAAAAAAAAAAAAAAAAAAAAAAGAAAAAAAAAAAAGAGGAAAAATGATCTTACATACCTTTGGCCAGTGGTCCTCATTGGCTAGCGTGAAAAAGGAAATGATGTAGCACAGAGAGGAAGTTAATATAAAAGTTACAAGTGGAAGGACAGAAGCAAAGATTTAAACATTTTTTTTTTTTTAGAATTCTTTAAGTAGAATTTTGCAAGGAAAGAACATTTAAAAGATTTATTTCAGAAGGAAATAGAAATAAGCTCTGTAAGGGTCAAAGAATCACTCCCACAAAAGCAGCGTGGGGATACTTGCCACTCCTGGAAATGAGGCTATTCAGTTTTCAGGGAAAACATGCTGGCATCAAAGCTAGAGAGAAGCTACAATAACTACTGTTAAATCCTTTCTACTGTTATCCCACACTTCCCTATCTTTCTAGTGCCAGCATAAATCTACACAAAGGTTAAGTCCTTTATCAGAGGCCAACACTCACCAAACCCCTCCTTTCTTGCCCTTTTTTTAAACCCACTCACCCACAGGTCAGCACTTTCTACCCTACTGGTCCGTTTTTAAATTAGGCTACCTCAGGTCCTGCTGTCTGACCTGTAACACCAGCACTACCAGTTGTAATCCACCACTGGTCTTCCACTGTAACACACCCCCCCGTATTCTTTCTTAGACTTTCTCAGTCAGGTATGTTTGATTATGCACAACTCCTATATGCTCCTTTAGACTAGTAGAAGTGTAAAATGTCTTCATTAACAGTTTTCATGAAATCATGTACGCAAAGCAAGACAGACAAAACCCCAGTACCAAACCATCATTTCTGTCTCCCTTCTCCAGGCTAATTTATGGGTATGTAAACATAAAGGAGTAAGGATCTAGGAATAATTCCCCAGATCTTATGTTTACAGATTGTCAGTCTATACCTATTAACATGCTAAACCTTGCATTTAAGATCTGGATATGTTCCAGAACTAAATATGTCCTTGGAAACAGACTTCTGATAGCGATGTCCATGGCTGAAATTTCTGACATGCTCAGCAGCATCTAGAATTAAACTAAAGCTCTCAAGGGCACATGCTGGCATAAGCTTTTTACCTAATATATTGCTATACTAAATCACAAAACAAATGCGTACATCCAAATCTTTTGCCAATTGAAAACGTGTGCTACTGATTTGGTGCTGATGCAAGGTACAGCCTCACAACAGGGTGTGAGGAAAAAAATAAGAAAGTATAATAGCAGTCAGTGTGCAAAAACAGGCTTAGAGAGTATCAAGTACAAAAGCATGCAGTCATTTTCATTGATACAGTAATTGTTCACAATGAGTTATAAAACAGAATTAAGAAGTAATTACTAGAAGAAGGAACATTTACTTATCCACAGAGTAAAGGCAAAACTCTCTCTCTCTCTCTCTCTCTCTAAAATCTACATCAGAGCATTTTAAAAAATACATTTAATGTTATTAGAGGATGGCAGTAGAGACTGATGTCTTTTATTTAGAAACAGTGTAACTGCCAAAGTGTCAGCTTTGCCACATTGCCTGCTGGACTGAAGAGGTGTACTGCTCTCTCAAGGAAGAGCACACGTCAAATGAGTATTTGACCTTGCAGCCAAAAACCAAAGGTAATGGAAGTGGTCAGTGCTAGGCAGGACTGTGGTTCTTTAAATCCAATTATATTTTTTTAGATAGCAAACTGAGGAGTAGAGAAGGTATTTAGGAGTCTTAAAGGACTGCAGAAAATTAAAAAATCAGGGAAAGATTGTCATGTATGCATAGCTGATGTTTTGCACAAAAACCAGTATCACGTTCTCTGCTGTGCTCTTCTGACTCATCTGTTTCACCATAATCCAAGTCTTAAAATTTCACCTATTCTACGGAAGGATTTCTACTGAATGACACACATACCTGTATGAAAGATCATCTCTCATTTTTCGTTAAGTGTCACTCTGGTTGCAGAAAAGTGCTCAGTATGAGCACGATAGCCTTTCTTGCTCAAGATAAACTCTTTTGAAGGACCCATTCTACTCCCAGTGGGGAACAGGGCTTTTGTCACACTAAATTTCTTCTCCCATTCAGGGCACAGACACATTTTCCATAACCACCTTCTTCTTGATAATAACAGTACCATTTAGTTTCTAACAAGAAAATCTTGACAGCAGCTTTACACCACTAAATGATGCTCAAACATCTCACCTTTCACTCTGCTCTATCTATTGTTTTGGGGGTTTTTGTTTGGTTTGGTTTGGTTTTGGGGTTGTTTTGGGGTTTTTTTTTTTGAGAGTGAAACTAAAATGAAACCTTGAGCTGCCTAATAAAACCTGCTATGCTAATCCCTAGAAGTCATGATTTTTTTTTTCTACCAAGGAAATTCACTGGACAAATTAAGTACTGCAGAGTACTCCTTTGTTTTGCTCTTCAGATCAACAAGGGAAATACAATTGCAAGATGGAGGAAGAAGCATACAGCAGGGAGCAGGGCTAAGTACACCTCACCTCTTTTACGTGTCCCGGGATGCATTGTGCTGTTCAGGTACGTGACTGTACTCTTCTTGCGCTGCAGGGAAGAACATAACACTTTTTGTTGGCTAACATTTTTAGTAACAACTACATGCAATAGCTGAGGAACAGCACAGTAGTACGAAGGGAGATTCTGTTTTCTGAAGCTGTGCTTCAGAAATGTTAGCTTTTTTACACTACTACTGACATTGGGACTGCTTCAGGCTGATATTCACCTTGACCTAATGGTAACACTACCACACACTGCCATTTAATGTCAGCTTTACATAGGAGAAGGCAGAAAAAGTCTAAGTATTAGAAGAATAGCCCAATGTATTTACATTTTAAAATCTGAGGGTCTTAGCCTTGCAATGGCCTTTTGAATTATAAATGATAGCTTGTCTGTCTAGTCAGGACTGAGATAGCTTAGGAGGTAGCAACATGGCAGAAAGACACACAAGCTCAGAATGAAAATACCAGCTTCCCCCAGCAAAAAATTAATACCTCAGGCTCAAAAACGGCTCCGCTGTACACTGGATTTGCTGTTGTTCTTCTTTTCCTCTCTTGTCGCTTACTTTGGATTTCTTGTAAAACAAAGCATTCAGGTTAGAAGACAATGCATCTCAGGAATTATATAAAGTCCTCAGAATTCAGTCTGCACGCAAGGAGAGCCATGAAGATTTCTATAGAACACCAATCACGCTGAATATAGGCAAATTTGTTATACAAGACATACAAATACAGTACTCAACTCACTAATGAAATGATTGCTATCTTCTCGCCAAGTACTCCATGACCAAGACATTTGAAACTCATGCTCAGTGTAATTAGGATCAAGAACAAAATGCCTCTGGTCACCTTGTTGATACGTACAAAATAAATACAGTACAGAAATATGCAAGTCTTTGAAATGCTAGGCTGTATTTCCATGCGTAGGATAAGTAGTTTAAATTATAAAATCAATTATAATTTACTAACACATTCACTACAGACTACAGTCCCATGAAATAATGAAATAAATGAAAAATCCAGATGTGGGTTACAGTAAAATTATCCATGGTATAACTTTGTAGATACAGAGGCTGTCCAGAAAGCAATGGGGTTGTCACAGTTTCTTTCCTACCATCAAAGCATACACTTCCCAACCACTGATCTTCACTGCAAGAGCAACTTCTTTGTTTCAATGTAGTAAGAGAAATAAAAAAGTATGTACAACAAACTAAGTTAGATCAAGAGTACTGACATGCCCAATATACTTCTGTTCAAGAAAATACTACATTTAATATAGAAATATTTTGGACCTGTACTTGCAATAGCCATGAAGCTAGGAGCTCAGTAACAAACTTAAGACATTTTTCCTACCTTCCAGATGGTCATGAGTAACTAGTCCCAGAGACACCATGAAGGCAAGTTTCTGTGAGGGGGGAGAAATAAAGATCATGACAAGTCCAACTGTTAGGATAGCTATGTCTCTTAGGACCTTTAAAGTCAACCTTCAAAGGCTGACAGGTAACTAAGCAACAAAAATGTTATTAGTAATACTTTGCTTCTATAAATAATTTTTCATTCATACATGTCAAACTGCTTTACAGTAAGACAGACTATTGTCTCATTTTCTAGATGGGAACCTAGGCTGAGGTACAAGGAAATGTCCATTGCTGGTGACCACAGAGTTGGCAGACCTGGGAACAAGAAAGCAGTTTCTTTACTTCCAGTCCAGTACTGAACCAACTATGTGACTGGCTCCTGGTAAACAGCAACACAGTTCAATTGCCAGCAAAATATTGCTAGTTGAAGACCATTCTCCCTATATTTGAACTACAAGTAGCAACTCTGGGGTACATCTGCTGGCCAATAAGGGCTATGGCTTTCTTAAAGGATTCTAATTTTAATGCAGAAATGCACAGACATGTAACATTCAGAATTTGTACTGACAAGAGTTAATGCTCACACAACAGTCAGCTTGAATCCATCTACAAAAAAAAATGTAGCAGAGTTTAGCTATGATCAGTTCCAAAGCTTCACATGGCAGAAGGTTCTTAAGAAATAGCCATTTTGTTCACTCTTTCCCCAACAAGACCCAACTGAACCTAAACTGGAATAAAACCTGAGCAGAATGTGAACATACATGACTCTTCCCATCCTGCTCACCAGAGTAGAACTATTTCCTAAAGCAAAATAAAGCATTAAAAATAACTCCAGAAGTCTAAAACCATAAAGGAATGGCAATCAACAGTGTAATCTAAGCCTCCTGGTTGAAGGAACTGTTGAAGGGAAATGATGATCTTGTAATTTACAAAAGACTCAGAAGTCAAGTGCATTCCAGGACTGAAAAATGCAGTGCGTTATATTTATTTAGATTTGTTGATCTCTAGCCTTATCTACTACCACTGTCCATCAGGAATGTATGGAATGTTAAAGTTAGGAGTCTTGAGGGAACAGAGTGGGGAAAATGCTTTCTGAAGGACAGAGTGTTTCCTTTTTTCCTTAAAAGAAAGCAAGCTCTGGATGTATTCTGTTACCTGTGGATTTTCTTCTCGTTTTGGCTTCGGTGCAGCAGGTGGAGTAACTGTACGACTTTCTGTTTGCTTCTCTTCTGCTTCCACATGTGGTTTAATAGTCTGAAAAGAAACAGTGTTCCTCTCATTCAGTGATAAGGACTTTTTTTTTTTTTTTTTACTTTATGACTAACAAAGTAAAATAAATACTTTTTTTTTCTCTCCTGCATTTGCAAAAGTTTAAAGCTGTAATTGTACTAACAGAGATTTAACTGAGGAATCTGACATGAGAGGAATGTTAAATAAAGTGTTTAACAAAGGATGAAAACCTTACCACCATTCCATTAACCCATGCAGCCATGCAAACAACAGAATTCATCTTAAGAGTTAACTCCATTACAGAAATCACTACACGGTATGGGAAAACTAACAGATACTTCATGAAAAAGCATCCTATGGAAGACTTCCAGGTAGAAACCATTCTGCACAGCACATGCATTTTGCACTTCTCACTCTTTGCATTTCACAGAATTCTGAATGGCTCAAAAACTCTGTCTCTGAATCCTATGACTTCAGATGTGTCTGAAGCTTTTTTCTTTCCTGACATTGTAATCTTCTGCAATGGTATCACAAACCCTGCAGGACAACCCTTAGCCCATGGCATAGCTCTTGGAGGCTACAAACTGAGTGATGTAAGCTACAGAGAGACAAGCTTTTCCCCTTTATGATATGGACAAAATATACAGAAAAATTCATGTATATTAACCCACCATCATTATTCTGTGTGTTTTTCAACAGTTACATTGTCAGTAATTACTTGAAGGGGAAACAAATATTGCTGACATCACAAGGAATAAGCATCAAAGATATTGTATTGTAAAAGTGCAACTTCAAATCATATGAAAAGGGCACAGGCACACATTGCTGAGTAATTTGTGGAACAGCCTTGAGGTAAGCAAGAACCTACTCAAGAGAATTCATAAACAGAACTCAGTATGAGCATATATTTCATGAACATGATTTCCACAGTCTCCATAGGTGACTTAAAATGCAGAAGGTAATAACATCAAGGCACACTAGTCTATGAAAGAGTCAAAAGTGAAATATATGCTACTATTATTTATATAAATTACATAAATATTATATGTTACATATAACATATTACACAGTATACAACATTATATTATTACTAATACATAATATACAAAAGAGTTAAAAGTGAAACAGAAGATTGCTTTACTTGAACTGAATGGCCAGGACTCTCAGTTGCAATCCACAGTGCCTAAAGTAATGCTTCATTTTACAAAAGTCTTCTCTGGAGAGAGACTTTAAAACTAAACATTTGGAATTCTCTGAGGGTCCCCTTCCCATTCAATCAATCCAATTTAGTTACTGGGAATTATCAGTCTTCAGAAGCTGAATGAGACTATTTTGCCTCCGATCACAAGACTGCAAGATCAAGGAAGAAATGGCTACATTTCATATTAAATATCCCCATGATTTTGCATATTTGCCTTTCATTTAGCCATCCTTTGAAAAACAGAAACACAGAAAATATTTTTCTAGTGTTTCTTAAAGACTTGATATGAACATGCATTTCAGTTGGTACTCAGTCTCCAAGACACTAGCACAGCCCTGAAACGCAGCTTGCTTATAAACTACTGATGTTAATACAGTAGGGGAAGCATTAAAACACTGAAGCATGAGAAAAAGATTCCAATGACCCACAGAAAGTGGTAACTTCTACTCCAAATTGCAAGCCATTCCATAATTTGTACTGTTGTTGGAACATGAGCATCTTCGGTACCCACTGAAAATTTTCTCCATGGTTGTGTTCTCTCAAAACTGGCACAGTAAAGCAATAAACCCAGTATGCTGCATTAGTAGACACTTTCTATACATCTGTACCTGTTTTTCAATGTTTGGTTTGCTGATCTGTACAGTCTGAGGTCCAGCAAGCCTGGTACCTGGTGCTGCTATCACAATGCTGGTGAGCTGTGCCATAGGGAAAGTTTTGGCTATGGTTGCTGTCTGCCCATTAACTACACGAACTGGATGTATGGAGTTCTGGGAGTTGGGTAAAGAGGTGGGTGTGAACTTTGTTGTCAACATCACAGGCCTCTGAATAAGCTGAGGAGCTGCAAGCATGGGAGGAGGTGCTGGGGCAATAGGAATGTTATTTTGGGCAACTGGTTTAGGTCGAACCTACAAAAAAAAAAAAAAAAGGAGAGAGATATTTGTGTTATCAGCATTTCAGATTAACTTTTTTACTTAGTCTTTCAATTCAGCCTCTATAATCTGCAGAAAGTTGCCTGATTTTTTATAGAATGTAATTTTTAGCATAGTATCCTAAATATGCTACGAGAAGGAAAGGCCACATTTTCAGACCTACTTGCGTAAAATCCATCCATAACATTTGCATATGCAGTCGCTGTGCCTGAAATGGTATTTGGATGCACAGACACTTAAATTGCATATTTATTGCCAAGTGCCTTATCTATATCTAAATCAACATATTGGTTTTGCAAGCCAAAAAACTAATGTAATATTTACAGGCACAGCTGAGGTTCTCATGTTAAAAGTGTGTCTCACGGCTTTATACTGAGACTCCAAGAAATCATAAACAGCTGATTGTGCCCTGAAAGAAATAATTACAATTTTTCAGCAAATCCCCATTACCTCTGTCAATTCTATATGTTTTTTAGACACCTGCACAACCAGTCTGGCTAAGCAAAAAAAAAATGTTAAGACTATATATTAATCCCTCATTGAAAGTGCTAAAGGCTGCAGGTAAATGCAGTCATTACTCTTTTCCTTCTTTCATAAGAAGAGTCACAAGAATATTCCAATATTCCACAATCAGTACTTGCTTATTTCTTGCCCATTGTTAAGTTTGTACTTAGCACATCAGACTACAGAAGTAGAATACATTACTCTAAAAATTAAGTCTTTTTACTTATTCAATTCCTAGTGTCCTATCCACCTTTAATACTCCATAATGCACTTTATCATGGAAAACTAGGTCACAGTCCAACAGATCTCACCAACCCCCAATCTTAAACAGATACCAGCCTGTACTTTTCTTTTTTCTTTTGTAAAATATTTAGACTTTTATTCAAAGCACCAAGTATTTCTTACAAATTAAATAGTTCCTCCAATATGTTTATTTAAATGAAGAAGCAATCTGTGCCTTTCCCAAACCATGCAAAAAGAAAAAGTAAACCACAAGTTTCACTGCTCAGCTGCAAACAGAGTTCACTCTCTCTTGCAATACAGAAATATTTGGGAACAATCCAGACATCTTGTTTTTCTTTTTTTGCTCATGAGCAAACAATTAGAGCAATTTAAGGCCTTGGGTGATGCTTTGATTCTGATGACAGCTGTTTGATGGGTTTATTTCATTTGGTTCAAATAGAATCATGTATGATCATCATATGTGAATTTCCTAATCTCTGACTCATGCAGGTTGGGAGGCTGCTCAGGAGGTCTCTAATTTGACCTCTGCTCAGAGCAAGGCCGACACTAAATGCAAACCAAGTTACTCAGGGCTTTGTCCAGATAGGTATTGTAAAACTCCAAGGACAGAGCTTTCATAACATCTCTGGGAGGCCTCTTCTCCTTGTCCACAAAGAGAGAAATGTTTCCTTATACACATTTTAAACCTTCCCTGTTCCCATTTATGATAATTGTCTATAATTTTCCTGCCAAGCACCTATGTCTCCATCTACTTCTTTCCCTGCTGATATTGGAAATAAGGGTGCCGTTTGGGTGTCCCCAGATGCTCTTCTCCAAACTGAACAAGCCCAGATCCCTCAGCCTCCCTTTGCAGCTCATATATTCCTGTTGTCTGTCATTCCCCTTCCCCAGCTATCTTAGTGGCCTTCCTCCACTGGATTCATTCAGATTTTTCAAGCAGGGGGTGCAAAACTGCATGCTGTTTATCATTTCCAGTTTTATGATTGCTGAAGAAAGGTGGATAATCTCTTCCATCTCTTGGCTGTGATCCTGTTGGTACAGCCCAATATGCTGCAAGGCTTCTTTGCTGCCAGGGCACATTGCTAGTTCAGCTACTGTCAACCAAGACCTTTTTTAAGCAGTGTTGCTACCCAGCCAGCCTGTCCCCAGCCTGCCTATGCAGGGGTTATCCCACTCCAGGTGCAAGACTTTGCATTTTTCCGTGCTAAAGCTCAAGAGATTCCTGCTGGCCCATTCCTCTATCCTCACTAGGGCCCTCTGAATATCAGCACTGCCCTTGAGAGCACTGACTGCACACTCAAATTTGGCATCATTCTCAAACCTTTGAGGATGAATTGTCTCCTCCACCAGGTCAGCAACAAAGACTGATAAAAATGGTCTTCATAGAAAGTATCTCCTATCGATGTTATAATGAAGTTAGTGCTATTGCCCGTTTTCTGTACACCCACCTGTGGAAGAAAATTTGGACGAGGAGTAAGTCTGGGAGGAGGGATGAACTGCGGCACTTTTATGGGCTGTGGTGTAGCCTGAACCTGCTGTAAGAACATAAGAAAGTTCAGTCAATAGAAAATAGCTTTGAAGTTGTTCACCAAAACCAACATCCTGAATGTATATTCCTACCTGATGTCTCTGGTTTTCCACTTTGTAAATCATTTTAATACATTTATAATAATGAACCTGTTACTGTGAAGACAGAACTAATCTTACTTTCCACCTTGCTTCATAAAGTGAAGCTATCTTTCCCTTTAGTTCAACTGTACTACCTACTGTGCTCTGCAATCTAAAACCATTTCATTTGAAGATAATGAAAACTCTTACTTGTTTCAAGAGTTAAAAATTGGCTTTACAACAGACAAAAAATAATAACAGACTTTGATGTTCAGCTATATGAACCACTGTTCTTTCATACCGAATGGCACCCAGAAGAACATGTCACTCAAGAGCATGTCACTCAAATAGAGAAGATCTGGAAGTTACTCTTTTAGCAACAGTAATGACACTTGTGAGGGGCTCTAAATACACAACTTCAAATTTTCAAAAGTAAGCCGTAATTTGAAAGAACTCAGATCTGATTTTAATGCTTTCTAAGTACTCCCCTGTCTAACTGAAATCAGTTGGATGGAGCTGCCACATGATTAACCTCTGTACAGCACTACTAGCTACCCTGAGTTGAATACCTGGTGAGATTCTCTGAAATTAATGTCCATGTTAGTTTCCACCCTTCTGTACTTCTGTCCACCCACATAAGACTGCACTTTACTTCAAAAAGGTCTTGGACTGATTAATTAATGCTTGGGAAAATATTCTGAGATTTTTTAATGATATTTGCTACAGAAACATAAGTCATGGACTATCATTAAAACCAAATCACCTCCCCAAACCTAACTAAGTTATTCAGCAAAGAAATAAAGCACAGACACAAAGGATAGATCAGAGTGGTGCAAGGGATGACATGGGAAAAGAGAACAATAGGACAAAACTCCACTCAAATATCCTTCTCTCTGTTTACAAACATATGCCTCATAAGGAAGCAATATTATTTCCATTTGCATTATTATTCTCTATTTTTAATAAGGATAAATTGGATTTATGTTTAGTGAAGGCTTAGCCTTTACTCCAGAAGTAAAATGTCCCTGTCACAATGTTATAAAATGCCTGGTTCCAGACCAAGAAGCCTATGTAACCCAATTCTAAAACACTGCTGCTTTTATTTATAGGTAACTAACTACTCTGGAAAAGACTCTATGATGCAACCAAAGCACTTTCCAAAACATATGCTTAAAGAAACGGGATCTGTATATGTGTATGAAAAACTGGTGAGTGCAGACATGGTAGTGGGCAGAGTTCAGTGATGTGTCTAACACCAGACTTGATCACACAAAGGGAACAAGAGAGATTGACTTAAGTAAGCCTAAGACGAAAATCCAAACTGATCAAATGAAGAAACTCTGAAATCTCCTTTACCACAGAAAAGAGTTGGAATTCTGCAGAACACAGCCACATAGCTTGGGTATGGGAGAAACAATCGTTACTTCCCTGTCACTAACAATTAACAAATGGGGGAAAGTTACACAGAGGTGATGATAGCGTGATTTCAGTCTATAAAGGAAATGGTAGTAACAACCCATGTAGAGAGTAAATACTTTTCTCTTAGATTATTATTTTAACAATGTCAACTAGTGAAGACTCCCATGTCCCTATTACTCTTCTTTCTGTGCCAAAGCCTGACTGTTTATTTATTTATTTTCCCAATAGCCTTCTTGTAAACCAAACCCAAAGTCTATCTGCGGGGCAAACACACAAAATGCTTACCAAAGTTACTGTGTTTTTTGTCACTATTTGGACTGCCTCAGCTCCTGGCCCAGTGACCTTGTTTGTTGTCTGGAGGTTGACTGGTGCATTCTGCGCATCAGTGCTGAGGACTGCTTTCTGATTGTTGTTGATAGCAGTAACCATGGCAATGGTAGGTCTCTGACCCACAACAGAGGCAGGCATGGTCGCAGTTGCTGCTTTCAAGACGAGAGGTAGTGTCTTAGTGGTGATCATAGAAGCTGTAGTTACAGTTTTCTAAGGGAAACAGAAAATACACTGTAAGAGACAGAGACACTTCATATCAGACAGGATGTGGGTTGGTTAGTCAGAAACAGCAGACAGTAAGAGAAAGAAAAGGCAGCACTGAGTCTATAGAGTTTATCTAACTACTGTTCAGACCGGCATATTATCTTATGCCTCTGAAAACTGGATAGCCAGAAAGGCTTCTCATCCAAGGCACTGGTTGGGTCTGTTTTAATCATCTGCAGCACTACAGATTGATTCAAAACAAATTCCCGAGAAAATGACAAGTGTTAGTAGTAGCATATGCATTTTTGCATCTTTTAGTTTCAGATGATTTCTGAACATCTAGTGTCAGTATCAAACCTGTAAGATGTAGGTTTGAGACATACCAGCAAACTAGCTTCCCACCAATTAAAAGTCAAATTTTCCAGTGGTAACTTTATCTACAGAGATCCTCACAATAAAAGGAAGAGGGGAAAAAAACATTCATAAATTGGTTTCCTTGAGAACAAAAATGTATTCTCATTTTGGGTATCCCACATTTCAGTTTTAGCCATACATTCAGTTATTTAACCCTCAACTTTCTTTCTTAAGAATATTGGTAGGGTTATCCTGAAGCTGTAAGAGCTGGCTGTTAGTCTGTCCAGCTGCAGGCAATTAAGTTTAACTTCTGTGGAATGGGCTGGTTTTGGAACACACATGCGATGCCAGGATTGCTCTTGGCCTGTTTTAAAGAGAGGGGTTTTGAATCACTTAATGCCAGCATTTATCTGAAATGCCTCAATACACTATGCCCACAAAATCCAAAGTTAAAACAAGAATAATAATGTCAAAGCTTTGTTTTAAAATGTACTGTCTTCTATGATGTTAAAGGAAATGGACAATTATGAATCTCATTCAAAAAGCAACAAGGCGAGAGTTTCCATATAAAACCAGAACACAATGTGCACAGAAAACTCATGACAAATGACACTCAACAGAATGGTTAAGTGAGCTTATTTCTTTTCTCTTTGGTGTAAAAAATCCATTGTACCAATGACACTGCATCTTCAAAACAGTCATTGGCATGAGCACCATTCTCTCCAATGCTAGGGTCACCACAGGAAAAAATGGAGAACCAGGGATCAGGCAGTCTTTGTCATGCTCTGAACATGTCTGATTTAGACTGCTTGATTTTAATCCCACAAAATGTTTCTCTTTTTTCAAATAAAATAATATAATTGTGTTTTCAGTTGCATTCTTCAGTATTTTAAACAATATCGTTTCCTTAAACAAAACAGTTTCCCTTCACATCTCTAATTTCATAATGCTTAAACTGTATCTCCTAACTGCTAATTACACACAAGTATGAAAGAAAATCAAACACTGTATACTGCCAAACCAAAGGATAACTCATGCTTCAATTTTATACATTTATACAAAACCCAGACATAATTAACTTTTCCTTGTTGCAACATGAACAATTCCCTTAACTTTTTATCTGAGGTTCAAGAGCTTATCGACCTCTGCTGCACCTTCTCCAAAGCAAGAGGCTGCATTCCCCCAGTGTAGTAACATTATTCAAGTTTTTCCAATGAGATGTAACGTGGTATCATTTTCACAAAGCATTACATCTGTCCAGAAACATTTTAAAGAAAAGTGTAATCAATCATGTAATACAAGACTGTGACTGTCAAAGTGTTCTATTAAGTCTGTAAGTACTAAGAGTATGGTTTCAGTCAGCAGATCACCAAGCTTGAATATCCCTGTTACTTTGCTGAGCATTAATTACTTTGGTTATTTTTAAAAAGTCTTCAATGCATGAATTCAAACTGAAGTGGCATTTATACTAAGTCTGCATTATTTCATATAATAACATTGCACAATAGTATGATCTTGTTGCAGGCTTTGTTCTTCATGAAAATTTAAACAGCCCTTCTTAGTGGACTGTATTAAGTATATTAAAATGTCATTGTTAAGGCAGCAATTATACCTGGACAGGTAAAATCTGGAAACAACCATTTAAGCCATTCTCTTTACTGACAACCATGAAAGATGTATTATTTACAAAAGTAGACACCAAAAACTTTCCTTTGCTGAAAGAGACTGAGGGGCAACAGGACAGAGACATACAACCCTAGAGGCAAAATGTGCACAAAAGCAAGTGAGGTTACTTGGTAATTATGCCAACATAAAAATATAAAAGTGTTAAGGAGAAAAGCTGTCTTATTTATTCAAATGAGAGGATGACCCACCTTTCAGTTAGTGATTACTTTCCAAATACAACTGTATCAATGCTAAGTCAGAAGGATGTAGCAGTTTTTTGACTGTTTCACTAGAGGGCTCTTTAACTTTGAACAAACCCTCAATTTTTATAACCCAGGAAATGACCTGGAAGTTAATGCATGACTGCAAAGTGTGGAACATGGAGAAACACTCAGAACTGCTTTTGCAGTCCTGTTTCCTGACTGAAAAAGCAGAGATCAGTGATACAGCAAACAGTGATCTGCTGTTTGCCTGTTACAAACATTTTAGGACACAGTAATGTTTACTACTTTGTTCTGTTTTAGATTTGATATTTGTGTTGCTGCTCAGAAATGTCTTTTCCTTTGTTAAGTTTGCTTCATTTCTCCAATATTCTTTTCTCAAAAATACAATTACCTATGCCTAACAAATGCATTTTTAGAGCACATCCAAAACAACTTGCTGAGTTATTGAGAGAACTAACATCCCAAACCTTTCTTCCTCCTCTACTTCCAAGAAAATGGAAGAGCTGCTGTTGTGATTCACCACAATGTGCATAAAGTAAATTTCAAGGGTGAGTTCTGCCATCTGCCTATCCAGGTAAACATGAGCTGCTGAGATTGCATCAACAGGATAAAAGATCTCACATACACTTCCTTTTATAAAACACCCTCCTGCACTTTCTAGCTGTTTTATTAGCGCACTTGTGTGTTTGAGTATTTGAAATATTTGCACAGGAGAAACTTTGAATTCCCCTCTCTGTAGAAGCAGATGACTTTCTCTGATGAGTTCTGGGATTATGTCTCTAATCCTACACTGTAATGCAATTCAATATACCTTCCCAATAAAGACACTACTTCCTAAAATGAACTTTGCAATTAACATTATAGATTTTAGACAAGTCCTTGCAAACTCAGGTATGTCTTACTTGATATGAGTTGCATCTGTTTAAAAAGAAGAAAAAAAGAGGCAATTGTTTTCTCACATTTTGTTCACAGATACAGTGGGCATTCTGCTAGTCTTTTAAAAATAAAAAATTTTAATCATACACTTCATCCAGCGTGTGTAAAGTTTTTGCTCTTTCTTGAGTCCTACTGGGTATGGACAATCATTCATGTGCCTACGGAAAATAAAGGTTCATTTGCTAAACCTTTGTTTAAGAAAGGTGATACTGCCACCCTTCTTCTCTGTGAGGGTATGAATTGACTTTTAAATACTACAGTTTTCTTTTGACTCAGTTAGGAGGTTATTGCCAAAAAAACCCACAAGACCCATATCTGCATATGCATAGAAGGAAAATTCACACTGGTACAGTAACAAGCACAAGGGAAAGTTTGCAATTTTCTCTCCACACTTTTTTTTTTTTTTTTTTTAAATGAATTTCACCTTTAACAAGGAAAGGAATTATTGAAGAGATTTTTACCTGTGATCCAATCACGTTTGGAGAGGGTGCAGTAGACTGCTGCTGCTGTTGATGGTGATGTTGCTGTAGCTGTTGTAGGGGTTGTGGCTGTGGTGTCTGTAGTTTATTTTCTGACTGTGCCAATGGCTGTATTTGAAATTTACTGTCCGGCTGTTCCTGCTTCACTATCAAATTCTTGCGAAGCTGTTCCACCACTCTTTTCTACCAGATAAACAAAAGCAGAACAGAAATTATGACAGTTATTTAGTTGCATATATAAGAAAAGATAACACCTAAAGTTACATTTATTTAATGTAAATAAAGAACTGCTCAGAAGCTTAGAGGGATTTCTCTTTTTGGAATTTTAAATATTTGTGTTATCTAATTGTCACGGTGTCAAAATAGGCCACAGAGGAGTACAGCTGCCCAGCAGGATGATTTTACTGTCCTTGCAGAACGCACCCACCAAAATTCAGCCTATTCACAACCCCCTGCCAAACCTCCTTAACCTATATTCACTTGAGATGTGTTAGCACTCAGATTCCAAATTTTCTGACTCCTTCAGACATGAACCATTCCTAAACAGTGACAAAAAAAGGACTTCAGGTCGAAGCCTTGAGGCCAACTTCAGGGCAATGGAGATGACATTTTTTATCAGGCATCAAAACTGAGTGGTCAGACAACCAGACTGAGTGCCGAGTAGGGAATTGGAAGGGTGTGGATGTGTGGTCATTCTGTTCATTATTATTGTCACCCATAAGAAAATCAGAGAGGGCTACCTACATGGGAAGGAAATGGTACAGATTTATTTCTCCTAGCTTAAAGGTTTCCTATCACATTATAGTTTCCCTGAAAGTTTGAAATGATTTATAAAAGAAGTTTCTTCTCCTGGTAGCCACTGGGTATTTTTAGACAGTAATTCAACAGATTTAAGAGCAGACCAGGTGACCTGCAGGATAAGATATCATGTTGCCATAGGGGTAACAAGAGCTCACAATATTATATTCATATTATACTTAGGATGGACAAGGGTGATAACATCATGAGACTTTTTTTACCTTTTGCAAGCTATGCTATAAGATGGACATTTTTTCCTACACTCCAACCACCCCCGTATTAGGACAGCTTTTGAGAAGATTTAGGTAATTACTTCCTTAAGAGTATATGCATACTCCAGAACAGTTATATGACAAGTCTGGCTTCGGAACAGGACAATGAAGTCAACAGGCATGGTAGGGGTTGCACTGAGAAAGCTCTGGTAGAAACAGAAATGGTCAGGAAATCTCTACCAGAGCCAGGTGCTGACAGTGGGCTATGCCAAGCAGTTCCATTCACATGGTGGGGGGTTTAAATAATTCTGACAACATTGAATATTCTGATTTCTGTTTTGAAGCATTAGTATCAAGACACCATAAAAAAGTGAGAGATGGAGGAAAAAACAAATTAATCCAGCCATTTACAACCAATGGAAACAAATTTTTCCCTCAAATTTCTTTCACACAGGATTATGAAACTCTGAGCTAACAAAAGACCTATTCTCTGCATAGTTCTTGTGGACATACTGTAGACTTTTGATTCCAACTATCTTGCTTACGAGGAGTTAAAACTGCACAGTGCCTCATAGACTGAAGGTGTACATCTAGCCCAGAAGAAAATAACAAAAGACACAGGGTTTTGTTGGCAGATTTGAGAACTGGAACTTTAAAAAGCCAAATAAAATGCACAAGCAAAAAGCCACCACCCTGTTTCATATGACTGAAATGTGTGAGCTCACATGACTGACCTTTTTACAAAAGAGTGAATTCAGCGACTCAGAGGTGTACAGAAAGAGGACTATGTGGCTTCTACAAAACCCACAGCCCTGGCTGGGGATGCACACTCAGCTTCAACAACAAGAGAAACAGAGGCCCAAACTGACTGAAAACTCAGGGAGTTGGTAATGGAGGGCACCGTGAAGGAACTATTTTATACTGCATCTAGAAAAGTGCTATAAGCTTTCACAGCCTAAAAACTGTAAATTGTTTGTTTCCTTCTACAACAAGGAGAAAATAATAAAAGACATTTCTCTAATTCAGAAATATTACATATTTTTCTACGCTTTGTGTCTATCAGCTCATTCATATATGAAGTAACTGAACAATCATTTAAATTGCTTTCTGAAAAGATCAACCACGTTAACATGCAAACCAAAGTGCTGTGTCAGCAAGCAGATACAAGAGCTGAAAAAACATTTCCAGAGAGTAACCCGAAGGGGATGAGAGGAGAACAAAGTAGGAGAGGAAATAATGCAACATGCCTATGGAATACCTGCCAAAAAATGAACCGCACATACACTGCACAGGAGGCTAAGAATTACTGTTCCCAGCACGAACTGGAAGGGAGTTTTTGTCTTCCACAGCTGCCTGCATGAAATTCAGAGATAATGGTGCTCTTCTATTGATTCCTTAACTGGAAGAAATCAGCAGCAATAGCTCAAGAATTCATTTCCATCTTGTTCTTTACAAAGAGAGGAACATTAGTGAAAGGATTTTTTAAAAAATCAGAAAGAGAGAGAGAGAGAGAGGAGAGGGAGAGGCAGGCTAGAAGACTCCTCTGCTGTACTGCTAGGACAGGGGGAGAGCCAGTAAGGAAGGGAGCAGGAGTGAGGTGAGTCACATTGCATTCACACGCCGCCTGTTCCACCCCCAGGCCTGAACCACAGCGCATAGAGCTGATGAGAAACAGGACCGAAGTGCAACTTTTATTAGTGCCTTGTGAAAAAACTGAGGCTCAGCATATTTGGCACAAGATGGATAACGTGAGTGGAAAAACGCTGTTGCTCTGGAAGACTACGCTAGGCTGTTCAAGGCTGCTGAGAGCTGCCTGGCAGCAGCATATCCTGCCATCCACATCCATTATGCAGATATTAAATTAGAAGAAACGTCTAATGCTTTTAAGATTCAGAGAGTAAAACTGAAGTTTGCAGTGCATGCCAATTGCTTACGCAGTTTATTGAGCTGCTTCTATCAACTGCTGGTGAAAGTACCACACTGAAACTACAGAAATAATTTCACTATCTATAAGACTGTTGGCATAATCTGATAGTAGTTATCAAGAGGGAGACTCTGAACAACGTATTCCAAATTTACTTAGTTTAATTAGGAAGATCAGACAAGACCCTCAGGGCTGCACCTACACAGGAACTAAGAGCAGCTCTACACCCACTTTCAGCACTACCCTCTGCTGTGTCCTCTTCTGCACCGTCTCAACCTACGTTGTTGGTCTGACACCAATGTATGGCCCCTCCATGATGTCCTGCTGGAACCACTGCTCTGCAGCTGCACAAGAGCCCTGGCACGTGTCTGTCTGCAGCAATGTTAGCAAAGCCTCAACTTGTAGGGCATTAAACAGGAGAGCAGCATGAAAGAAACTTGTCTACTGTCAGACTTGATACTTCATTAAAATTGTATTTTAAAATTGTTCTTCAGCTATTTGACTGCTCTTAATAACTTTTGAAGGCAGTTTTGTGCAGCAGAAAGTACACCCTGTATGAATGAAATTTGCCAAGGCTGATATAAAGTCCTATGTGCTTGATTTGAGGTTATCTAAAAGTACTGCAGAACACTTAAAAAATATTCCTAATTCTTTAAATGTAATCATTGCCATTTTTCCTTCCCACTTATTTGAGAATATTGAATTAAATTCTTACTAACAACTTCAAAATTTTAAAGTGAGATTAACTCAATCATAAACACACAATCATAAAAACAACGTAATAGTTTTGTGCACATCAGAAAGCTCTCTTTCCCCGTATTTCTAAAATAGTTTCTTTTCATGCAACACTACAGAAGTATGAAAAGCATTTGTCTTTCACGTTTACTGACTTTTCCTCAAAGCTGAATGCCAATCCTCTCTTTACATTCAGAACATGAAATAAATTAATAATCATATCTTTTATTCCAAAGTGTATTCTACGCAGAAAGTACCAGCTAGCTCTCTGCAATGGTTACTATCAGACTACTTCAAAATCCTTTTGTCGAACAGCGCCCTGTAAGCATACTACATCACCTCACAGTTCTTGCTGTCTTGACATCTTTATCACTAATCTCATCAAGAGCCATTCACACCACTGAGTTCACAGAGCCCTAGACATCTTATGTGACCCTTTCTTAAAGGCAATAATTGTAATCAATATTGTGACATTTAGTGATACTGCTCTCTCATTCATGCCATAGGCCAGATCCTAACACAGTATTAGAAGATTATTTTGGTTTGATTAAGGAGAAAATCTGCCTCTACGTCTTGTTGGCCATATATCTGTGCTAAAATGTGTCTTCTCTGTGCTCACATAAAAAGCTATCATGAATATGTTGTTGTAAGATAAGGAAAGTCCTTGGAGCAAACTTAAAGCTTAGTAAGGTTAAAGTATAACGTTTTTAGCTGAGCATTATTTCCATTTTCATCAATCAATCAATAACAAAAGTAGATCTCAGAGTACAACAATTTTTAAATACTACATCCCTTGTTATATTTGGTGACACATTTCCTTCTTCATTCAGGAAACACATTCAGAAAAGCACACGTACCTAAAAGAGGGTCTGTTTCCAAATTTCAAAAATCTATAAAAATTAAACTATAAAAATCTTCTAAAAATGAGAGAGAAAATTAAGTACTAAGCAGCCTTGCAATGCATACACTTTATATCACAAAACCAAAGCTGATGAGGTTTGAATTGCTCTACTGCCCGCTAGTGATCTGTTTTCCCACTCCATCAATTGCAGGAAGTCAGCTATTAAAGATCCTCTGTTACCTGTTCCCTCTACTGACTAAAAAGTATCCTCTGAGATATAAAAGTTGCCAACTGCTGAGAATGGAACAGTAAGAGAAAACACTGATTTCAAATAAGCTCCAGCTTGGGAGTGGGCAGGGTGGAGGGAATTTCACTGCTCTGCAATCTTCCTTTCCAGTCTTCCTCCCCTCTTCTTGCCAGCCCCATCCCTGTCATTATCCAAAGATACACTTTTCCATGAAACAGAAAGATACCAAAACTTCTGTGGCAGAAAGAAGCTAAAAAATTTTGGAAACCTGTCATGTCTAGTCTTTAACCTGCAAAGAGGGTGCATTTTATGAGTGGAATTTGAGAGTGGAAAGATTACAAGCAAGAAGAATAACTGTACACTCACCTACTGCTTTAAGATAGTACCTAAAATATAAAGTAGTGAAAACCATTTATAGAAATTGATGACACAGAATCTACACCAGTGAGGGGAAAAAAACCCTGTTGTACAAAACAAATTAAAATTCCATTGAAAGAATTATTAAAAGACTTTGTTTTCAGCTATTTCTGTGGTTATCCTTTGTTTTTATGGCATTTTGCACTTCTGACTGTGCTTCACTTATAGCCAAATCTTTTTATCAACAACAACAGAAAAATAAAGTAAATTAGACACAATTTTATTCCATGAAAAACACATGTATAATTCCCTCCTTCTTAAAGGTGATCAAACTGGCACCTCTATCTTTCATTTGGAAAAGATTCTCTCGGGACAGGGACACTTGTGTGCTGAATGGGAATAGAGCAATGGGACTGGGACACCACCTCATACTTGAATGTCTTTCTGGGCACGATTACTGAAATGTGCAGTATTACTTTTTATGGTTTAAAAATCTAATGTATTGTTTAAAGCTTTTGTTAAATATACAGATATCTTATCCATACCCAGTCAATGGCTGCATTGTCAACACTCTGTAACTGTCCCAAAGAACGTGTGCTGCGTTCAGCCCACAGAAAACACAGCAAAAAGACACACAAAGATACAAGGACTTCTGCATGTCTAAAAGGAGTTGCAAAGCACTTAAGGGGAAATGAATGCTTGTCCTCCCTCTGCCACAATGGTCCTACGGGATAAACATCTATGATACTGATAAGCACTAGATATGGACCAAGCCAGTACAGTTAATTCTGTTATGCCCTAAATTCATAAGCTTGCTTTGCAGTCTTAATATCTTCAATACCAGTACTGAATATGGCATTGGTCACCTCGCGTAAAATGCAATTTATATAAATCTTTGTTCTGTAAAAATTTACTTTGATATGTTGTCAGATAAATATTGTTATATAGCATTGGCACATTGTGTAAAATATTTTTGTCATTAAAAATACTGGTAAACTTATTACATTTCATTATAATTTAGACTATTAAAATTAATTACTACAGGTGCAATTCTGAAACAAATACACAGTTCATACATGAACATGCATACATTCAAAAAAGAATGTGGGATTTCCCTTTATGATAGAGAAACACTACCTGAAGTTGCTAAAAATAATTCAGAAGTGAATTATGTAAGTTCTGAAAAGAATGGTTATTCCTTCCTTCCTTCCTTCTTTAACAGGCAAGAACACTTATAAAATTTTCATTTTATTTAAAAATACAGCTAGAATTATAAATGAAAATGACCCAAAATAGCTGCTGTGCCATTCTGCTTTATGTGACTTCTTGATTGCTTTATTTTCAGTATCATGTCTTTTACCATTTGCAGCACCATAAGACCAATTATTTTTTAGAAACAAATGTTGTACCATGAAATGCTCTCTTCTCATTTTAGAATTTCTGCTTTTGCATAAAGTAGGGAACAGAGACGGAACTAATACGAGCAGCACACATACAATGTTTTCCTGCAGCTTATATATTAAACAAAACTAATACCTACCTTCTTACCCCGGTACTTACATTAATGGAAAGAAACTTGCAAGAACAGCTATAATAATTAAACAATGAAGTAATGAAAGAATGAGGAATTAAGTGTATGACAACAGGAAAAACAGAACAGGAAAAACAGTTAAGTGCAGTACTTAGAATGTAATTAAGGAGAAATGAAATTAAAGGAATTAAATTATTTTTTATAAGATTTGACAAGGTTTGTTTTGGTTTGGGTTTTTCTTCTTCACGGAACTACTTCTAAATACAAACAGAAACTGGTAAAAGGATGTGGGGACCACCTCAACATGAAAAGGCTTGAGAAATGAAAAAATTAAATGCCGAGTACCATGAAAAAGGTGCTCATTTTAATTTTATCTTGCCCATCTCTGTATTGTTCTATTGCCACTTGTTTGTTTCAGGGAAAAAGTCTCCTCGGACAAAACAAAACACCCCCCCCCCTCCCCCAAAAAAACCCCAAAAAAACCCAACCCACCTAAATTGTGCAGAATGGATACAAGGGTTCTTTTGTACTTCACTGTGAAGTGTGTTTCTATGATCTCTGACTAAACCTAGCTTTCCAGAAGTGTATAATGTGGTTTGGTAAAATCTGTCATGGACTGAAGCTTAGGATATAAAATCTCAGCACAAAAATTACCAGTTTATTATTCCTATGAAGCAGAACACATGGGAACAACCACCCCCATGGAAAAGCCATTTGCAGCTATACATGGTAGCTAGTTGGCTAAGCTAAACACCTCTGTCAGAGAAGACCTGCTGCTTCTCCTACCTCTGATTTACCTGATAATGTGACATCCTTTAAACTGCATTTGTCCAAATACAACAAGCACAGTAATTTAAATTAGTAAACTTATTTCATGCTTTAGAAATGATCAATCTAAGCAGAAGTCTGCTTTATAATCTAGTAACTCCTCCTATTTTTGAATGACCCCAGTGGAAAAGACAGTCATCAAGTAATTTTACAGCGTACTACTGCCCAGTAACACAGTGCTTTGACAACAAATGAATCAGCTTCAGCAGAATTCTTGTGCATCCTACAGCTATTCTCATGACTGAATCACACTTCCTCTCCTCTTCAAGAAAGGAAACACAGTTCATGCCCATGCGCTTCATGCACGATCAGAAGTATCAAGCAAGATGACTAGATTTATTTCATCGCAGAATGCAAAATTGTTCTTTTGTGAACAGGAAGATCTGGATACTCAACTATACTGTACAACCTCCTGATGATTCTTCTGATGTCCTTCACAGCATCTAATATTTTATTTCTGTGGTTGCCATATGATTTGAACATCACAAACTAACAGTAGCAGATGTTTAGGCTTTTGGGTTGTTTTTGTTTGGTTTATTTGTTTGGTTTTCTTTCTGTGTTTTGTTTTTTTTTCTTTTTCCCTATATTGTCCACCAAGTTCCATTTTGTGCCAATTCAGTTAAAAGCTGTCACTAAGACCACCACATTGCAATTCACTGATGATCTCAACTTTGTAGGCAGAATGAGTTATCAGAGCAAAAAGTCATAGTTCCAACTCAGATGAGAGATCTTGTCTTCTTCCTAGGTACTTTAACAGTATTTCAAATATGGATATTCTGTCCAGCTAAATAATACATGCTGTACTATTCCCTTTAATCAACCAAGCATGATCAAAACAAAGAAAAATGTCTGCTTCACAGAGAAGACATCAAATTAAATCAGTGCAGAAGACCCAAATTGCTGGTCTTCAATTGTATCAAGGTTTGTGGATCAGTCAACAGTGACTCTGAAAAACAAAGCAATGGTTCTTCCTTAGGCTCCCGATTTAAGTGTCATGGGGAGGGGGACTTTGTCCCTCTGTTTATTTATCTCGGCACAAAAAGCACCTCACTAAGCAAGGCTAAAACTACCCAACAATTAAAGATTTTATGAACTTCCACCTCTCTTAAAAACACCCAAGAACAGACATATTGCCAAAAGAATGGAAAGCTACCTGTTTCACAACTGATGCAGAGCTACTGGAGACAGTTCAAAGCAAAACCACAAACATAATCAAGGACCCAACAAACAACGCTGTGTAATGTGCGGCTTGCTAGGGCATAGCGTATCCAGTTTATTGAGACTTCTCACTGAGTATAGGTGTTTATACACAGAAAAGAGATCTGATGATGGGAGGGGGTTTTAGTTTCCCTAAGAAATTTAAAATGATGATTGTGTGGCTGCAAGATGAAGATAAAAAATTCAACCTTGAAGTAAGATGCAGAGATGGTTAAATACTGAAACAGCCTAATATGAGAGGTAATGACCTACTGTGGTTTGAAGTCTTTATGACAAGGTAAGTAAGTTTTGGAGGAGGTTGTGTAGTACATGTGAGGGGTAGAGGGATCTGGGACCTTGGAAGCCTTTGCTCATTCTTGTCCTTTACCAGGGACCATGTAAGTGGCAGCACTGCTCCCAGCACGCTTCTTCAGCACTGAAACTGCATCAAGACAGCCTTACTCTTCAGAATATGAACACGTCCGGAGGCACAAACAACCAGATATACTCCGGATTGTTTTTTCACCCTCCTCTGAAACACAAGATATTGGCCACAGCTAGAGAAAACAAGCTAAGCAAAGCAAGCTTGTATTCTTCCTTTGATGCTTTTTTTTTGTATGCCTTTCTTTACATATTTAGATTCTTACTGATTTTAGACTTGGAACAGGAAAAATTTTGCCCGGGTCAGACTTGCTGGGGTGTTGGGTTTTTTTTTCCATTCCTCTGCAATGCAGGATGTGGACTGCCTGCTAGGATTAGCTGGGCAAACTTCCTCTGATCAACCTGCTGACATTGCAAGGGCCTTCAGAATATCTGGCAGCCCAATCCACCACTGTTTTCTAGAACATAATGGCCTCTAACACACAGGAAGTTAAAGTGGTGAGTCTCCTTGTCCTTTTTTGGATTTAAGATGTGGTGTCTTCCCTCTACTTCCTAGGCACAGTTTCACAACTAAAGCTTGTTAGTATTCTTTTAAAAAAGAAAAAATAATAATCTGCATTCTCAATGAAAGGCAAACATTTTATGAACATGATAGTTTTCAACAGGTGTACATAGTACCTAACTTAACTAATTGAATCAAGCATTAGCATCTAATCTCAAATTATCTACGTAAACTCAAATTTTGGTTAGTTCTGGAATGTCAACCCCAGCAGCTGTTCTTGCTCCTGTCAGAACTGTTCTCTGTGAGAGCTTAACTCCTTGGTATCAAGATGTCTTAGGATGGTGCCATCACTTCATCCTATAAGGTAACAGTTACATAAGACACAGATAGGAAGAAGCCATGCATGGAACATAAAGATTTTTCTGGCTTTAAGGGACACCTCACAGGACAATGCATTTGAGATCTGCTGTATCAATATGGACAATATACAGCATGAAAAAAAGTACTAACAGAGACCACATAAGGGAATGTAAACATTTCTATCCATAAGTTTATACTACTTCTCTACAGTATGCTTGCTTGTTTGACAGCTATACTGTCATAATTTTAGACTGTTAAACCTCTGCTCTAGGGTTTATAAAAGATCAGAGCACTTGTCACTCTCAGTGCAGGTAGAGTGAGATAGAGTGGTTGAGCAGTTCATTCTTCTTTCTAATTACACTCCATTAACCTTCCACATGAGAGCTCCCCTGTGCTTTCATACCAGCAGCACCAACTGGCTGTGTTTGATAAGGCTCAGTACAGTCTGCAAGACCAGCACGTGTAACTAAGGAACACTTCAGCACTGCAGACTTAGCAGAAGCTGAGCTGAAGCTCTGTTACTGAGCCACAGTCATACTCAGCTAAATCACACACAGATGGACACCAGCCTCAGCCTACCCAATTCCCTCACAACTCTACTCCTTGAACTTCACAGATACATGATGGAGCATTTGAAAGCCAAATGCAGAACTAGGGAATTGTTCACTACAGGGAACTGTAGAACAGGGAATAGTTACCGTGCTTTCACCTCACTGCAGAGACCTGCCAGGAGAAATGCATTTGGAGCATTAAAGCACACAGGGCAATAGAAAAGAAGTTGTCGTTACATTATAATTAGATCACGATAGTGTATGCAACCAGAGTACAGAGAAGGAAAATTACTTTTGAAATTTAAATCTTTTTTAAATGCACTTTCAGTATCTGGGGTTGTCTGGTTTATGTTCTGAAGGCCACGCTGTTAACAAACAGCATTCTAATTATCTATAACCTTCGCAATGGTGACCGCATAAATGATAGGCTTTTATAAAAAGAGAGACTTCTTCAATTTATAATGTATTCTATGTGAGTTTTAAACTCAGTGCCAGGAAAGCTATTTTCCATGTGCATGAAGGTAGATTAGCATTTGTGTATACTGAGTAAGAGTGTAGACACATGCTTACACAGATAAAAGGGAAACAAATTTGGAAGGAGGGATTGTAAATAATCTAGAACAGAATCCAAATTATTCAAAAAAATAAATGAAACACTCCAAAATCTGCACTTTCAAATGACTTTTTACACTATGTGTTTGAATTTTTAACTGTTTCAAATGACTCCCCAACATAAAGCTGTATACAGAACTAGCTTGTGTAAGTGAATGATGGTGGTGTTCTTCTGCTATTACCTCCATTATCCTTTCCCATCCCTCTCTTGTTGTCTAATCTATTGTGACACTCACATCTGCATGCATCTCCATAAATAACTGTAACTTACTTCTACTTCTCTTCAACCTTCAGCTAATCTTTTGAAATGACCTGCTATTTTCTAAGTCTTGGTAACTTTGAAGTGTCTTAAACAAAATCTATTTATGCTACAAGCCAAGCTATGAACCCGGCACCATCCTTGTAGAGAATGGTATAGGAATTTTATTTCAAAGTTCTACTGTGTGTTGTCAAAGAGCCCCTCCACTGCAAAGGAAACAGAGGTGGTCCTTCTCTTATAACAGAAAGGTAAATACTGCTGCTGGACCCACCTACAGTACCCTGAAGAGATGTGGTTTTCGGAGTGATCATTAAAGACCCTTAATGTAAAATCCACTTTCTATGTCTAATTAATTTTCTAATAGATTTTGGACCCCCTTTCCCAAATCCTTTTAAATTTGAAGATGCTAGTTCAGCCTTTAATGCAATTTAACTTGTGCCCTCTGAGGCTATAATATATAACATAAAATCAGAATTCACGGATTTGAATTAACACAAAAAACTGTCAAGTTGCTCAGGTTGCCACAGGGAAGCAGAATAGTCAGAGGACAGTGGTTCTTCCCTCTAAGATAGGCTTGTTCAAAGTGCTAACACAAGTACATTTGTAACAATAATTTCCTGAATGAACAATGAACGCTGTTCTTGGGATGCATTTGATAGCAACACAGATGCAAGACGAGTTTTGTCAGACATAATTTCTCTAATAAATATATATTCACTCTCAAACCTAATAAATCTGAAACAAACACTATTAGAACATTGAATGAAATTATCTAAAGCATCAGTATCTCTTGTTTTGTAAAAATGTATCCATAGTATTCAATGCTGTAATGCAATGAAGCCTTGTTTGAGCTGGGATTTAAATTTGTCAGGACAGGACTGTGAAGGAAGGCAGAATCACATTTTTGTGCCATACTTAGGTCTTCTGTAAAAATGAATTCTGAATTTATGTACACATGAATTGTACTTAATGCCTCTTTAATTTGCTTTCTCATCTTTTCTGGAGTATGAACTAGAATAATGACTGAAACCTCCAAAATTCAAGGCTATAAGCAGCAAGTGTTGAAACTGCTCTCGGAATAAAGTATTGCAGAAGTGCCTTCACTTCCTTGAGCAGTCAGACATTGCTGCTAACACCATCTGGAATACTGTTTTCTAACAAGTGGGCCAAGCTTGTCTCTGAAGAATGCAACATTGCAGTTGTTGGGATGTTTTTTTAACTAATCACCTGAGAAATATACCACTGAGAAATATGCCTCTTCAGAACTTTTTGGCAATGTTTGTTCTTTTCCCAACACCTTTAAGAAAATATTTCAGAAGGAAATATTTTGCTCTGCACTGGCTCATCATTCTCTTTTTACAGAAGACCTGTCAAAAATAATGCAAGTACTATCCTTCTTTATTATGTCAACAAGGAAGATCTCCTGAGGGTTTTGAGGGGCCATGAGGTGGGTAAGCATATCTGTTAACCTAACAAATACAGAAATATGCAGTCTGCTGGTGGACTTATGCAACAGAATTGCTGAGGCTTCTTATACTGTTGTAATCCTTGAACTCTGAGAAACTGTTGGTATCATGAACACAAATGTGAAACCCCAATTTTAAATGGTGGGAAAAGAATCCTAGTCCAGCTGGCTAAAACCCTCTGTGTTTTGTTGGGGGTGGAGGAAGCATTTTTGTTAGTAGTTAATAATTTTGTTAAAACTTTTACAGACAGCCTGAAAATACTACAGATGTAAAATGAATTCTGAAAAAGCCTTCAATTAAATTTTGTAATTCTCCGAGGAGATCATTGCCAAAAAAAAAAAAAAAAAAAAAAAAAAAAAAGAAAAAAAG
>JANIJG010011683.1:27857-46887 GCA_024611175.1 Megaceryle torquata | reverse complement strand
TATGGTCCTGCTCTGGCAGGGGGGTTGGACTCGAAGATCTCCAAGGTCCCTTCCAACCCCTGACACCCTGTGATACTTTAGTGCAGGCGGTTAAATATGCCCCTTCCTTTCACTGTCACTCTTGCAGGCATCCCATCTTGCTGGGCACCTGGCTGTCCTTGCTCTGCTGCTACTGCCAAAGCAAGCAGTGCTTGGAGAGCTGAAGCTTCACACTTATTTCCCCCCAAGGTTTGAGACTTGTCTTGTCCCTTCCCTGACTGCCCTACAGTGACATTTTTCTGGACTTTTAGAAATTTGGAGCTTGCTTTAAAATAGAAGTCATTAAGAAGAGACTGGGGAACTGGGTTCACATGTTCCTTAGCTAGCAGCAGGGAAAGATTGAAACAGGATTTCTGAGCTGTTGTCCTAGGACCGGTTGTGGCCCAGCAGACTTTGGCAGATGGTTTGTGAAATCCTTCCCTCCCCCCAAAAGCGCACATGATGTCACCCCTGCAAATGAGCAGGAAATTTGCTACTATTACATTCTCTCACTTTATTTAAAGTTCAAATCTCAGACAGGTTTTTGTTTGACTAAACTGTGACAATCATTTCATCGTGACTTTGTATTATGGGCTGCAGTTTTTCCTGAAAAAGTTCTTTCATCCTTGAATAAATAAGTAAAAACTTATATGCGCTGCTCAAACTTTACACCTTCTATCATGAAGTTTTCATCTGCTGTCCCATGTCAGGGCTAACACCATTCTGTTGGTGGTTTCATCCCTTGCAGCAGCTCGTGGTGCCCAGACACTGAGTAGGGCCGTGAGGATACGGCTGGGCCGCAGGAGCTGGAAGCAGAGGGGCTGCAACATCTTTGGTGCTGGGTGGGAGCCAAGGCAGCCCAGTCCATCCAGCTGCTTGGCTGTTTGAAGCACGCTCTGGGGTGGTGCCATTGTTCGGGCTGTCCTCCGGCCCTCCCCTCCCATTCAGCACGTCTCAGCGTCCTTGGGAAAAAACCCTTGATCCTGGACTTGCTCTTAGGGTTCAATAGGCTTTTCCAGCTGAAAGACAGGCTTTGGAAAGGGAAGGGGGGACTTCTCACAGAGCTGGGGAAAATCAAAGGGAGTCAGCACAAATGGCAGCTTAAAATATCTGACCTTTTCCCACTGCTCTGCTTTATGTACCTGTGCAGGGTGTGGGTGCAGTGATGCCGCTTTCATGGCATCACTTGTTCTGCGCCTCCTGTCCTGTAGCTTTTGCACACCTTGTGTTTTCCTGGGCTGGTTTCATGGCAGGTCTCATCTCTGACCTCTCTGGCAGCCTGGAAGGCACCCTTGGTCAGGGAGAACCCCAGACCCCTATGCATCCTTATGCTGTCCTGCTGGTCTCCCTGTTGCAGGAATGGTGGCACCGGACGGCACAGAGAGAGCATGGGATGCGCAGACCCATTCTATAGCCGTGGGGCCTCAGGTGCTCTAATGCCCATGTCCAGGTTTCCTGTCCATGATTTCCTCCTAATCCTGGCTGCTTGCATCAGGGGACTACCTGCAAATTCTATGACAGACAAGTACTAAAGGAAAACCCAAAAGGCAAAGAAAGACAGCCCCAAATGTGGTGGTCGTTTTTCTTACTCCCTCCCTTTGTTTTTTAATCCTGCTGCATGATTTAGGGAGGGCAGTAGGGCTGATACATTCTTCTGCAACATTTGGGTTTGGCAAGGTGGAGAGGAAATGCAGCCAAGGGAGGGCAGTGGAGAAAAAAAAAAGCAGGTAAGATGTTGCAGAAACTGCTCCCCTGGCAGCTGCAGGAGGAGCGGCTTCACAGAGAGAACCACGGGTACAGAAGGGACCAGTGGCAGCTTCTCTTCCCACCACACTGTGAACCAGAAACGGCAGTGCCCAGCTGCCAGGAGGTTTCCCTCTTATTCTTTGCTGTACAGCAACCTGAGCAAACAAACTGTGGTGCTATTGATAATGAAAGAGGTGACATTACTAATTTATTTGCCCACCCAAATGCAAGATGTAATAGAACAGAATTAATCTCTTCTATTTACAGATCAGATAGCTTGTAGCTTTGGGCAGTGGGTGTGCTTTTAGGTTCCTGTGTGTGGTTAACTGGGAGTTTAGCTGGCTGTCTTGGTTCAGTGTGGTGTGAAGGTAAATGAGGGGCTGCAAGGAACAGGCATTTTGTAAGTATGTGACTGGTCCCAAGTCTGGATGTGAGCAGTGAGATGAGGCTGAAGGAAAGGAGTTGGTGTTAGCTGTGGTGTCTTGGTAGTCCTGGCAGTTGTCTGAAGCCCCTTCACATCCCAGCATGGATGAATCCTGTGGAATAGCACAAGGCAGTTCAAAAGGCAAATTTCCCAGCAGCAGTGGTGCTTTGGGGGGACAGTTGTCCATTGGCAGTCTTCCAGAGAAGGAAATGGCTGGAAATTCATCCACAGCAGGGACTGCAGCGGTGGCTGCAGTGCTGCTGGCCGAGTCTTGGGACAGTGGCTGCATGGGAGAGCTTTAATGAGGAGTTTTGGATTCCTTCCCTTGCTGCTGCAGCCGGTTACCGAATCATCTGTATGCTAATAAGCTAATTTGTGTCATTAACAGAGCTCTGTTCATCAAGGCCTCCTGTGGTATGACTAGGCTGTAACCACAATGCTTGCTATATTTTAGGCCTTGATTTTTTTAATTAGTGATGTTGTGTGTGATGCTCATGCCTAGACACCTGTAGCACAGCCCATGCAGATGCTGAGCTGCCTCAAGGTGCAGAGCCAGGGTCTCAGGATATACCATCAGAGGGGAGGTGTTGCCTAAAAGTCTGGCTGGAGAGGTGGACTGTAGAGTCTTGACATGCTGCGGCTTTTAGCAAGGAAGGAGCAGGAAACCTTTTGAACCCCCTTCTGCCAGCATGAGTTTAACCCAGCACAGGGAGATTTTCTGGTCACGTCTGCAGCTCAGGGGTTTTGGTAGCCACAGGGGCACTTTGATGCTCAGAAATCTTGCCTGAAGTTTCCTGCCTTCCCTCCCCCAGGATAGGTATTTGTACAAAAGTGAGGTTGCATCCTTAGGGCAGCAGTTTGCTTTCAGGTGCTTGCATGAGCTGTGGGAGAGATGGGGATGATGGGGCAACAGAGCAGCTCATGTACAGGTGCCAGTGTGCATCTCATCTTTTTTCTCGTAGTGTTTCTGGTCCCAACACTTCCTCATACTGCTGTGTTTGTGCTTTCCAGATCAGCCGGTTATGCGCCCACACTCCGCAGAGGCAGTATCGATCAGCTAATTACCCCGAAGACCTGTTCCTTGATAAGAAAATCCTAAAGGTGACTCCCATTGAGCAAGAAGAAACTTTGTCAAGCAGGAGGAGGTGAGAGTGCTCAGGCTGAGCATGGTACTTGCAGGGTGGGCTGTAGAAGCAGTCACCATATGGGATGGTCCTGTGAAAGAGGATGGAAGAGCTCTTTATTTCCCTTACCCGTAAACCTGCAGATGGTTTTGACTTTGAACCTTAGAACTACTTTGGCTCTGAAGTGCAGCAACATGTCTACATGTGTTTTCTCACCTCATGTATCTATTTTTTTTTAATTTTTTTTTTAATCTGTAAGACTACCTCCTGCTTTTCATCTTTGTTTTGCCATTTTTTGCAATGCACCAGGCACCCAGGTTCATACACTAAGTGCCTTGTCTGGGATTCTTAAACACTGCTGTAATGGCAGAGATACTCACAGATGTGGTAATAGATGGAAATGGTTACTCTAGCCTGAAACATTGCGCATAGCACTGTGTGTGTAGGTAAGGGGGACTTATTGCACTTTTTATGCACTTTTTTTTTGGTAGTTCAGGAATGTTATCAGCTTTTTACCGAATCCTTTCAAAGTGAAGCAGGTATTTCCACTGTTGGCATTGCACCTTGTGCTTCCTTCTCTCTGTAAATAGGAGCTGTAATTCAGGGGGCTCACACTGTTGTGTCAGGGAGAAGCATCTGCCCTCTGGATCTGAAAGCACACCCAGAGACATGTGGTGCTTTTACTACTGTCTTGAATACAAGAAAAGTTCCTGCGGAAGAGAAACAGGGAAGCTTGGCAATTTTTGGAACTGGAGATAGACTAAGATGGATGGTTTTCCCTTTAAAGTGTAACAGGACACATTCTTGATACAGCTTCCATGAGATATAGCACCAAGGCTTGCATTCCTCTGTTGTCTCAACACGTCAGAGGGTTACACAGCCCGGGCTCTGCTGGAGATCTCCTTTGAGGACTGTGAAGTCTAATGAAATCTGCTGCCATGAATTATGTGAGCTCCTACCTGCAGATAGCGAGGAGTTTTTCCCTTCCCACTCTTTGAGGAGTTCTGCTCCCCAGGAAAGTTTTCTTCTATCTGTTATCCCCATCGCTGCCAGGTTCTGTGGGACGGTGAACAAGGCAGTGCCTAGGATGTAAGGAGCTGGGTGCAATGGACTTGTCCTGCTCAGGGTTTGGTGTAACTGAAGACAACAGGTATATCCTTATTTTGGCTTTCAACATGGTGTTGCTTGGACCTCCTGCCTCGCCGTAATCCTAGTGCAGGAGATGGCCATAGGAGGTGGTTCGTGCAGAAGGTAAATGTCTGAAGCACCACTCCAGTTTGTTCCAGGGTGGTTGTGGGCTGAACACCCACCCTTTGGAAGGCTTTGACTCCTCAGACAAACTCTTGTGTATTGGCTTGGATAGCGATGAGCAGGTTGGTGCTTGTAATGCCCCAGAAGGCTGAGTTGTGGTGACCTGAGGGAGGACTTTGGTGTCCCTTGGTCTCCATGGCTCTGTCTGAATGGTCTGTGTCTGTCTGATAAGGGCAGAAAGAGGCTCCTCATTAGCAGAAAGCCAGAGCAGCGCAGGCTGCCTTTGCTGGGATGTCTTCTCCTTGTTTCGCCTGCCCCCAGCTGGCAGTCAGGGGCTTTGTTTGGAGAAGGAACCCCACAAAAACGCCAAGCAAAGAGGGACAGAGGGAACTGGGCATCCCAGCACCCCAGCCTGCCTGAGCTTGCTCTGTCTGACAGATGAGCGCTGCTGCGCAGCTCCCCACAGCTGGCAGGACTTGGAGGTCCTACTGCTGCAGACACCAAGGGGATGCTCCCGAGAGTGCTCCCAGGGAGGAAGGAGGCCAAGAAGTAGCCCTTTGCCAAGGGGGAAATGTGCTGAACCCAGGCCAGGAGACTATGAGGTCAAGTCTTATTTCCTCCTGTCCCTGCCATTCATATTATCACACTTTTTGTGACATTTCCCTAATTATGTCTGTCAGTATATTTCCCAGTGACAGCTGCTGAATGTCACTGAGGGGACAGACCTGGGCTGGGGGACAGGTATATCATGCCAGCCTGGTGTACACCTTGAAATTATGTAATTTCAATAGTGCAGCTTGAAACCCAGCATTACTCACCTGTGCAGGTCTGAGCTGGAGAGGATCTGCTCTGGTCTGACAGCAGAAATACCACCTGCCCTTGCAGGGATGTTGGATGGACAATGTTAGGCAGACAAAGTGACAAGGCTGTCCTTTCCTGAAGGGCCTCTGTTGCCTTCTGCAAAGCAAAGGGGACTGCTGACAGCCTGAGCACTTGGGGCTCAGATGCACCCTTTGTATGCATGGTCTGAGCCAGAAGCACCTTTCCTTAGATGCTGCGAGGGTGCAGAGCATGTGGCTGGCTTTGGTGTGCTGCATGGCTGGGCTGAGGTTCTGGCTGCCCCAGCATCTCTCCCATTATGGGCAGTTTTGCCATAAGAAACACGGATTCAGCCCTCAGCTGAATTACATCAGGGGATGCTGCAAGATGCTGCTTGAGGTCAGAAGTAAGACCGATACTTCATGGTTTGTTTGAACCCAGCTGCTTTCTTGTGCTTGTGTGACTGCCTCCAACTGGTTAAAATGCACAAACCCCATCTTCTTTTCCTCTTTTAACTGACCACCATTTCCCCTCTTTTCTTCCAGGGAACTCATTACGAAGCTGAAGTCCCACAGTGTATTTTACAGCAGCTTGCCAGAGTACATCTGCAACCACAGCTCTGCAGTTCAGAATGACACTGTTTGCTGGAACGGACAAGCAGTCGTGGAGAGGTGAATTACATTTCTCTTTCTCTTCCTCTCCCTCTCCCCATCACTGTTTATCTTTTAACCAGATGCAAGAATGGTCTGTGACCAGGGTGCTGCTCATTCCCTTAAGAAACTTTTTGCAGAGCCAGCATCCACCTGCACTGCAGCTCAGATGGATGTGCAGTCTGCATGGAGAGGAGAAGTAGTTGTGTGCTGCCCTCCACTGAGTTTTTTGTGCTCTGCTGTGAAAACCATGCAGCCATGACTGGTTTTGGTCGGAGTGGGTTGGTAGTGGTGACCCACAGAGAGGAGAGCAGCAGCAGCTCAGCACAGCTGTGCTCCTATGGGAGGGGGAACCACAGTGGATGCTTCTCTGGAGTAGCAGTTTGGGGCTTTGCCACCATGCACTGCAATGGGGTGGGGAGGTCTCCAGCCTGGCTCTGTGCAGTGGTAGCAGGTCCAGATGGCTAGCATCCCCTGCCTCATCCAGGGGGTCACAAGGAAGACCACCTTGTTGTGCTTCTCCTCAGACAGAGCTCTGTGCTGTAGGACATCAGCACCGCTGAGCTCTTGTGGTGTCATTGCTGCCATCTGACCATCTTCCCACCGTCGCGCCCTGGATGTCCTCTTTGAATGCAGCCATTCACACCAGGGTCCAGCTTGTGCACTGGCTGCTTTTCCCTCCCTGACTTGCCAGTTCTGAGGATGTCCTGGTGGTAACTGTGAGGTTAATGAAGAGAGGCAAATATAGGATTCATAGCATAAAGGGGAAGGAAGTGTTAATAGAAATTGAGATTTTTCTTGCAGAAAATGCCCCTCGGGAATGTTAAAGAATGTGGAAATAGAACTTGGAAATGTTTTTTATAATTATACATAAATCTCCTCTAATCACCCTACTCTGCAAAGCATCCTTCGCTATTAAGTAGTTTGCATAAGGGAAGAAATAGAAATAAAATCAGGAAGTGGTGAAATCTTGAGATATTAATTATGACTTCTTGATCAGTAACCTCAGGTGGTAATTAGCCTGTGCTTGCAATACTGACCTGAAACACTGAAGGGACTGAAATAGCATCAAGCTATATTTTGAGGGGAAAAAAAAAAAAAAAAAGCTCAAGCATCTAAGATCATACGCTTAATAAAATGTACTTACTTTGCCTAAGGAGAAGTGTGTCCTCTATCTGCAGTTATTTCTGGGAAATCTCGAGTTTCCGTGTCTAAGTGAGGAGTTCAATGGGAAAAAAAAAAAAAAAAAAAAAAAAAAATTATTTCAATGCTGTCTCACTGATTGTTGATTAAAACCCTTAAACAGTGCTATAAACACTGCAGCTTTGCCTGGGAGGACCCAGGGTGAGGTCTTTGCTTATAAGAGTTCACCAGGGCCACAGCTGATGACCCTAGTCCAGGTACTGCTGACACCATGGCTGAGTGAAGTGGCAGCAGTGGAAAGGTGCCGAGTCCAGATCCTTCTGCAAATGTAAGTTTAAGAGTTATTTGCAGATTAAATATGGTTTCAGATGATAGACTTCAGCTTTCTGCTGAGAATACCAGTGGACCATCATAGGCAGAGATGTCACCCTAGGTCCCCTGCTGCACAATACAGGAGGTCACATAGGTGCCACAGTATGCAGAGGGGGCAAGGCAGGGAGAGGATAAAGTGTGCATGCGTGAAGGGGGCATCAAGATTTCACTTTCTGTTTGCCTGGCTGTTAAAGATTAAATCCTCTGCTGTGCTTGAAGAGAGGGTGCCTTTCCACTCCCCTCCTCCTTGCCCCCTCTGATCTACTGCACAGAAGTCACCACCTCTGACAGATCCTGTGAAATATCAGTAACAGCTCCCTTGCAGGCAGATATTGGAGTTTTTTGGCTGTGAGCAAAGAGCGGTCCTGAGAGTTAAATCCCCCATCCTCTTGCAGAGATGTCAGTGGTGTCCTGGAGGGGGAAAGTCTTGCTGGCTGGGCAACAAAAGCAGTGTGGGTGGTGGCTTGTACAGAGGAGGAGATCTGAACACCCCCATGAAGGCAGAGTGTTCACAAGGGAGGGCAAATGGATGCACCCCATGGAAATAGCTGTTGCCCCTTAAACACACTGCCTGCTTTCCCACCTTATATTGTTAGCATCTGCATCCGTAACGCTTTCCAGGGTGACCCTCTCCTCTCTGTAGGCTGACAAAGTGTCTCATACCTGGTGGTGTTTCTGCCTGTAAAGATACGAAAGGAACTCAGCTAAATGAAGCTGAACTAAGATGATGGCTCAGGGTGCTTTTCTTCCAGGACCCATTTGCATAATATTTCAAAGAGAAGCAAACATGGTCTCTAAAGCCAATTGCATTGCTTCACACAGAGCCAAATAGAATTGCTTCACATGCTTGGACTTCCCAGCATGGCATCTCCTTCAGAGAGTCTGGGAGGATTCCTGAAAATCAGGAGCATTTAAGGCAATGGTGCTCGAGTGCCCCAAACCGCGAGGTTTTTTATTTCAGTGTTTTCCCCAAGGGGGAGCCAAGCAGCTGTTCAGTGTGTAGAAGCTCTTCCACAAGCTGCTCTAAGAACGTGCGTTACGTATGGGAGTGTTTCTGTTGTGGCTACAGCAATTTTCCTGCTGGACTCATGCACTACTGCTTCGTCATCAAACTCCATCTTGCCAGTTATTGCAAGAAATTGAGTGTTTATTGAATATCTAGTATTAATTTCACAATGCTGACCTGGTAGTTGTCCTACACATGCAATAGCTACCAGAATAAAGGGTCTGATTTTCTAGGTTTTCTGCATGTAAAATATACTTTATATCTTAATGTGTCCCTCTGGCTGCTTTGGATATTGGCTTTTGCAAATCACATCTTCCTTCCTGAAAGTTCATCAGGCTGGACAGGTGGACACTCATTCTTTGCACTTAAGCTGCTGTGCATGGTTGCTGTAGCTGTTTCACCTAGGGAACAGGATTGAGTTGCCCGAGTGCGGCACCACATGTGGGAACCACATGCAGCCTGAGACCCCTTCGAGTTTCTGGGACATCCACAGGAAGATCTGTGATCACCCATGTCCCTGTGGGAATGGCATCTTGGGGCTCAAGGGAAACACCTTGTGACCTATAGCAATATGAGGCACCCACTCTCGGGGTAGGTTAGAAAGCACCTGCCAAAGCTGCTGAAAGCAGCTGAAGACCAGAGGAGAGCGATGTTTGGGTAGATATTATGTGTCCATGCATTTCCATGTCTAGCATTGTGCAGACAGTGGATAAAACTGCTTGGACATTGCTGTGTTGGTGAGCTCGGCGTGAGCATCCATATGGCATGCCTGGGCTTTGGTGGTATTCCTGTAGGGTTTGTGGCTATTTACCCCTTGCACCTTCAGTGCAGTACCTAAGTGTTAACGGAGTTAGAGAAGAGCCCTCCTGGTTCATTTGGTTCCTCACCTCTTTGTCATGACAAAGTTTGCTAGTTCTTGTAAACCCTTTTCCTGTAACATGTTAAATCAAGCCTGGCATAGCAGCTTCACAGCCCCTTGTCAGTGCAATTGTGTACTAGAGAGTGCCAGTAACACCTACCCTACGATTTGACCCAAACAGTTCCTACTCTACCCTATGCTGCTCCTCTGGTGGTTTTTCTGTATCAGTGTCTACTGTCCTGTTTATCTGAGTGCTTTGTTATCAGCAGAGTGAGTGTGTCTCTCCTCCCCATGGACTGGGCACGCTCAGTGCCTTTCCACTGGGTCTCATTTTCCTGTTTGAGACTTGAGCAGTCCTCTGCTTCCTTCTTGCCCTTAGCTCCACCTCTCCCCATTGAACATGGTGTGTTCATCTGAGACTGCTGCAATGCAGCTGCCTGAAGTATTTTACCCTGCTTTTCTCCTGAGACAATGAGCCATTGCAGTGCAGTCCTGTGTGGACTTGACTCTGCTCATCATGGTGATTGAGGTCTGACTCTGTGAGCTATGCTTTTGTTTCATGCCTGGCTCTGAGATTTCCCATTGATGGAGCAGAGTTGTGCATGCAGCAGGTACACTCCTTGCTTTGGTGTAGCCCCTTGTGACCCCCCTGAAATGAAGAGCTGCTTGACTGAGGGCTTTCTACACCTTGGTTTGTGGTAGGGATAACATGCAATGTGCTCTGCTGATGGGTCAGTATCACTTATCCTGCTTTATTATAGCATTTTTAATACAATTCATTCCTCATTTTCTTTTACTGGGTCTGACTTTGTGGTTCTATGTCCATCTTGTTTAATTCTCCAGGTTGGACCATCTAATGGTAAGAATTCATCCTCCTTCCTGGAGTTCAATCTGTGGGTTAATAGTCTGATTGCCATCCCTTATGTGGGTTTAGGATATGGTACCTTGTCTACATTTAGCCCCTATCTAGGGCTAAACTACAGCAGTTGCTCTATCACCTGATGACCCCTCCCCAGCAGAGAAGGGGAATTAAGAAAAGGAAGGAGACTTATGGGTTGAAATGAAAATGGATTTAGTAAAACAACCAAACTAATAACAATGCCAATATAAGGTGTATACAAAGCCATACTCAGCCCAGTGCATGTGGAGCAGGCACAATAAATGGGAAGACAGCCCTCAGGAGAAAAAAGAGGAGCAAAGTCAGGAGAAGCCCAAGCAGGAGGTCCCCTCCTATACTCAACAAACTTCCCCCTTTATAATAAGCATGCTGTTTGTGGGCTGTGATACACCTCTAGCCAGCTCAGGCCACTGCCCTGCCTGACTCCAAACTGCTGACAGCCTGCACACTGTCACTGGCCTATGATTCTGGTCCAGCAAAACCAGAGCATGCCTTGAAATAATGGCTTGCAAACAGTGGCAACCATACAAGGAAGGCTGATTTTTCTGGTCACACAGTCTAGTGCCTGTGTCTTCCACTGTGCTGTTGCTGTGTAGTTGAAGAACATAAGCCAAAGTGAGAAGAAAAAAAAAAAAGGCAACACATTACTGCTTTTCACACTTTTCAAAGTGTGCAAAAACATATTGTGCTTTTATGGGATGCCACAAAAGTTCACAGCAAAAGCCACATGTGACACACTTCACCATTTGTGAAGATCTTCCTGAGGGGTCACAGTGCTTGGGTGTTCATGATAGCTGGGTACCAGACATGCTGGATCTCCCTCTGTCTCTCTGCATCCCTTTGCACCTCTTTGCATCTTCCTTGGGCTAGGTTAATTGACAGGCACTTTCTGAGATACCAGAGTGCTGGACATGAAGACAGGGTGGGTGTGCAACAGATTAAACCTGCCTAAGCATGGGTTGCCATCATGCCTTTCCTTGCCTCTCCCTTCATGCCCTGTCCTCCCACCTGCCCTCGCACCGGTGGTGTTAGGTGGTAAGATGTTGTCCAGCCTTTCTTATCCTTTTCTCCATCCATTGCAGAGATAAACCAGAGGGTGATTCTTATCAGTGAAGTCCTGACTGAATAATTAGCTCATCTAGAACTTCAGCTTAAGTGGGTGTGGAGATAGTGAACTCATCTCAGTTTCTGCGGGAGTTAAGCATCTGAATCTCAAAGGTGATTTGAGCCTTATATGTAGTTTCAGGGTTTTGCAGCATTTAATGCTAAAAGCCTATTAAAATCTAGATTCCCAGAGTTTAATAATCTGCTTACATGAGTATATTCCTTTCAAGCTGTTCTGAATTGAATGACAGCAACATTTGCCCACTGCAAAACTTGCAAGCACAGTATTACTGCCACTTCCAGATTTTTCAAGACAAACTTGTGCATTAATCTAAATAACTCTTGTTCTTTTTATACCAACTCCAAATGAATATATTCTTAGCACCTTGCCAGATTCTCCTCTTCAAGCTAGAAGTCTCAGATTTCTCCGCTGTTGCCAGCGTACTGTGGTTTGTTTTAATCATACAAATCGTAAACAGTGAAAGCACAATTGGAAGCAAGAGAGAAAAATGAGATTCTGTAATTGGAACAAAGGACATTCCATGCCAGCAATAACCCTTTAGTACATGAAGGGTTTGGCTATTTCTGGCAGTGCTGGAAAATATCTGATACAATGGAGTCCCCAAAGAGGGAGGCTGTATAACTTTTCAAGCACATAAAACACAGCTTTGTAGCAAATGTAAGCTGCAATGAAAGGATGGTAGGCAAATTCATTGGTTATTGAGTGGCCATAATTGTTTCCAGAGTATTTCAGAAATGAAGATCATGAATCTTCCTCTACTAAGTCTGCTGCTTGGTCTCAGGTTTAGCCAATTTTTCCATCTATTTGTCTTGAACTTTACTCAAGTAATAATGGAGGGAGGCTTCAGGCTGTCCTTTTATGCTCAAACTCCCATTGTTTTCCTATGACTATTACAGTTTTCACTGTTCTTTCTTCAAGTCCCATTTCCCAGAACCAGGTGATTACCTGAGACTTCAAGTTTATAACCAAGCTAACATCTGGAGCACACGTACCGACTGGAGTGCACTGTGTAGGGTGTTTGGGAAGAGTCAGCACTTCCCTTTGACAGGGAGCTGATACAGCAGGATCTCAGAGGGCTCTCATGGTAGTAAGACCAGGCTGCAAGGTGTTGATATTTGGAAATCTGGCAGATAAATGGCTCCTTTTTACTTAGGTGAGAATGCTACCTCCTGGGAGCACTGGATCTCCCTGGTTCCTTTTGAAGAAGCTTGCTCAGAGCTGCTGGTGGTGTAAATTGACTGCAGTGTGGTGAGCTCGGCAATGACTGTGAGCACTCACTTGCAAGCAACACTTTCCTTTTTCTAAAAGGTGTATTTCTTTATGTTTGACTTACAGGATTGCTTTCTCTAAATCACACGTCAGGCATTGCAGTAACTCATCTCTAAGCCTAACACGGCCAAGCAGGATGAACACACATTGTACATTCATTGCCATATATCTAAATTGCATTTGTCATCTTGTCTTCCTTGCTCTGCAATGAAAGCCTGGGAAGAGCTGCATTTGGACTGGAATGACCAAACATTCACAAGAGACGTTCATGGATGGTGGGGAGGAAAAGAGGGGAAAATCAATTTGACTGCATACTTTGGCATTTATGACTGGTGGATGAGGAGCGGGAAGGGCCTGTAGTTGTGCTATCCCTACAGAAAACCTCAAATCATTAGTGTTTTCATCTGGTGGTTGTATTCAAAGTAGTTTTTAGCAAGGGCTGCTTATCAGCGCATTTTACAATGTGACATTTGTCTTTGGAAAATACCACGTCCCTAGCAAGAGCCCATACCCAGCGAGCCCCAGCAAGGAGATGCTGCCGACTGACGTCAAGACACATCAAAGAGGAAAGTATTTTGGTCTTTGCTTATGAAGTGTAAGCCAGCCCATGCTCATGTTGCAATACTGATATCCCTTTGGTGCAGTGACCCCCTGGGACCATGGGATGGACTTTAACCTCTGTGCATATTTGGTGTTCAATGCAGATATCACCACGGCAGAGGTATGTGATGGTTTTCGTGGGGTGGTACAAGTGTCCTGCAGAAGAGGCTGTTTTATTGGCATATGTTGAAAGCAGCTACAGATGGCTCTGATATTTTTGCCTTTTCTGCTTTGTCGATGGAGAACATGGGAGGAAGGTGACACTTTAGCTTGGCTTTGCAATGGGACCCGTGAGCCCACCAGCTCTGCGGCAGCTTGGTGAGATGCAGGGGAACCTGTATGGGGACTGCCCCGGGAGGCCCCCAGGTCTCCAGCTGAAGTGGGAGTGCTGCAAATGCATCTGCCTGACATATTAAGACCTGGCTGCTTGGCCCAGGCTGTAGGGAGGGGTGCCAGCTGCCTTTTTCAGCTTTTCTGGTATTTCAGGAATGCCTGTCCCTCACTGAAGCTACATTTCAAAGTCTTTAAGCCTTCGGTTGGCTGCGTGCCACCCCAGCCCTGGTGCTCTGGCAGAGAGGGACACAGCTGGGGGGGAGCTGGTGTCCCCCTTGTACCTGAGCACACAAGGAGGTAATGTCTTGGCAGCACAGCAACACATCTCTGGCTGTTCGGCTGTAGCATGTCACCCGTGCAGCTGCTTCTTTGTGATTCGTGCTCAAAGATACACAGCTTGCAGTACCTGCTGCCTTGCCTGCTTCAAACAATTTGTGTAGAGATGATCTTGATGCAAATGATTCATTTTGGGCCTAGTATGTCCACATATACCTGGCCAGGTGGGAAGCACCAGGTAGTGACGTTCTGCTTCTCCAGCACCACTTGTTTTGGGGAGAGATCCCTCTGCAAATGCTTTCAAGTTTGCTTCCTTCTCTGGTAGACTTGTACCCCTGGGGAGAGTGATCTGAGGTCCTTACCACCCCAGCAGAGCCTTCTGCAGAACAATTTCAGTCTTTGGGTATGTAGTTATGGTGTACTACTGCCACAGTACTGTGGTCCTCCCTCCTGTGTGATGTGTTGTAGGCTACAGAAATCCTGTCTGGCCATTGTTGCATGCTTTTCAGAAGGGGTTTCACCCACTCAAACCAAAGCTACTGGGTTGCTTCGTATAAAACTGTTTGAGAGAGATTGTAGTAATTTAGGTATGCACCCAGTGGGCTTGGTTCTGCTCTTGCTAGAACCTGCAGGAGATTTATCCTGCTAGTTAAAGCTCTTAAACCGCAGGAGACTTTTCAGCAATGTACTTTAAAGTTCCATCAGTGTTTTAAATTAAATTTACAGTGGCGCCAAAAATGGTAATTTCTTTGTCATTTAAAAAGTCATGCGTCTTGTGGATGTTTACATTCAGTCACCAGATGTGTTTGTCAGGTTGGCATGGTGGCATTAAGTGACTGTGTGACAAATAAGCAGCAGGTTTAATGGTTCACTGCTCCCAATGCTTTATTCCCCAGCAAAAAGTTAAGCCCAAGTATTTGCAGAGGCAGGCAGGCCTATGCTTGCGGCAGCAGCATCCTCCCACGAGATGGTGCTCGGAGCATGTGGTCCTGCTGGCTGGCTGTGCCAGGACACCAGACCTTCCCCTGGGCATGGGATCCAGCCTGGCACTCCCGCTTTCCCAGTCTCTTAGCATTCAGCCTGCAACAAGCCTCTAATTGCATATGTACGTGTTTTTCTGAACTGGGAGCTATTGTATCTCAGCTATACCTGTGTTTTGTACTTCCCAGGATAATGCAATTATTAAAAGAGGAAAAAAAAAAAAAAAAGGTAGTCTGTGTTTTGCAAAATGTTGAGTCCTAGTGGGAGGCCCCACTAAGGGGACAGGTGTCTGGATGGACAACAGAGCTGTTGAGTCAGTATGGTACATCTGAGTAGCACCCTGCTCCTGAAGCACTGCACAGTGAGCTGACTGTGCAGGCAGCTGCCTCTGTTGAGCAGCAGCTGGTGGGGCTTGAGACCCCAGCTGATGTTTCTGCTTTGCAGAGTTGCTTCTCTTGTACCTGAACAAGCTGCTTATTTCTGGAAACAGGAATATACACAGGCACATGTTCCTCTGTTAGAGGCACAAACCACCTCTGTTCTCCCATCCTTTGCCATGTCTTTCAGTGAAGCATCTTGCAGGGTTGTCAGCCCTCAGCTGGGCTATGTATGGGGAGTGCCCAGTGCTGGGGACCCAGCTGGGGATGCAGAGCACTCCTGTACATCTAACTCCTGCTCCAGAAAAGCCTCAGAGTGGAAAACAGCCTTAGTCCTGTAATTTAAATGATTAAAATATTTCAGGCTGGGGGCAGATTCCTGCTGCACCAGTATAAATCTGGGGTTGCCTTTGCATCCCAACACGTCTGAGTTGATCTCATTCTGAATTTAGATTTTAAGCTGGGCCAACCTCCTGTGCGTTCCCCAAACCCTCAATGTGTCCCAAGAGTTGTTGTGTCTGAACATCCTCATGCCTCTTGCTTTCTCCCCCAGCAAAGCATCCTTCCTGAGCTGGCCCCACCACCCCTCCTGTCTCCCTACCCTCATTTAAATCCCTGCTGAAGTCCCACTTCCTCCCCAGAGCCTCTGTGAAATGGGCCGACTGTCATCGCCCAGGCTCGCCCCGCAGTGTGAGGATGAAGGATTAGTGGGCAGGGGAGTGGGGAGCTGGCAGACAGGGAGGCAGTCGCTGGGGCTGGTGCTGGGAGCTGGGTAAGGACATGATGTGTAGGAGATGAATGACAGACAGGAATATTCATTGTGTTTACCCAGGGCACTGGAAAAAGAGACATACAGTAAAGCACAGTGGTGCTTGGAGCTATCTCGGCGATCTCGCTTTCTGTGCCTGCGTTTGGCAGTGTGTGCTTGGGCTGTCATCTCCTGGAGATGAGGACTTGTTTTGTGCTTGTAGGGTACCACAGCCCAGTCATTGGGATGCGATGAATACCAGCAACCATAGCTCAAGAAGGCACCAGGGTGCTCTGTGCTGCTGCTGTGGCTGCCAGCAGTCAGTAGTAGTTGCTGCTTGCTCTGCTCCTGAAGCTGAGTTTGAGGTTGGTGTGGACATGTTCATCTCACATACTGAGCATTATGGGCTGTTATCTGGGTACTGAGTGTAGAAACCTATTCCTCCATCGGCAGACATACAGTGATCCCTCGGTCCCCCTTCTTCTCACTTTTATCACTCTGATAAAATTTGCCTTACCATAAATTTTGCAGCAGTGAGTTTGTATTTCTTTCCTAATTGCTGATGAAAAATCTGAGTGCAGGGTTGGCCGCCATCCTCAGTAATGCTGCCCTGGCAGCTCAGGGAGGGTCACTGTGGAGAACTGCATCTGGAGATCTCTCCACCAGCTCTTAATCTGCTTTATGGGTGCTTTACTGACTTACACAGTACCTGTGTAAATCAAGATACTGCGTGGTGCAGAGCCCAGCACTGTACCAAAGTCAAGGTATGTTCTGTCTAAGCAGTTACTTTGATCCCCAAGGCTGGATCTCATCAAAGACTAAAATCAGGATTGTTTGACAACACTTATTTTCCATTAGCAATGTTGACAGAATTAATTATATTCTGATGCTTTAATTCTTTATTATTGAAATCACACATCAGTGATAGTCATTATTTTGCAAGGGGGTTGATGTTATGCTAATCAGCTTGCAGTTAACTGGGTCATCCCACTCATTTTTTTTGGCTGTGGGCACAACACTACCACTCTTGTACAGGAGTCTCTGTGGTCTGCCAAGATTTATTTTAAACAAACAAAAGCAAGCCAGAATTTCTGAGCCAGCTTTTTTAGGACTCTTGGGTGCAAGTTATGTGAAAATATTTATCCCTGTTGTATACTGTTTAATGTCTTCCTTGGTTACTAATGGACTGGAAAGGACTTCATTGTCCTCAAGTGATACAAGTACATCATCTTGCTGCTCTGCAAAGGCAGAGCAGAAATGTTTATGGGAATCTTCTGCCTTTTCTTTGTCATTAATAACTGTCCTGCGTGTTCTGTTTTGAAAGGGGCTAGAGCTTATCTGGGTTTTCTTTGTACTGAACTTTAAGGTCTCCTCTGTATTAGCCCATCACATTGTGGTCTCCTCTGTTCTCACTCCCACAGGTACAGTCCCCATATCACAAGGAATGGAGCAAAAGCTCAGCCTGGCAACCATGAGGTGAAGATGAAAGGTCCCGAGCCAGTGATCAGCCAGATTATTGACAAGCTGAAACACATCAACCAGGTTTGTTGCAGGCATGCCAGCAGAGATGGCTCTGGATTGGGTGGTTTTCAGATCAGTTTGCCCCCCCCCCCCCTTTCTTTGGGTCCAGCCAGAGAACCCCAGGCATCTCCATTTTCAGCAGCTGTGTGCAGAGCCAATGTCACCTCAGCCCTGCACGGTACCCGTCTCACCGGGCATGTGTGTCAGGTCCTGATTCATGCATGCTGGTGTGGTGCTCTGTGGGTACAGCAGAGCTGCAGGACACATGTGTTGTACCCTCCAGGGCTCAGCCTGTGCCCGGGCGATGCATGGATGCATCCCTGCAGTGCACTTCTGCTGAGCATCTGTCCCCTGCACAGTGGAGGATCAGGAAAGGTGAAGCTGCTGTGGTGCCCCTCAGCAGGAGGTGCTGGCAGGAGTTTAGGTGGCATGTGCCTGATGTCCCAGCTGGTTGGAGGAGTCCCCTTTGGCACTGCTGCTGGCTGACAGGGAGGGTTACCTGTTTCTTTGCTGTATCTCCCTGGTTATCCACTCCCAGTCAGTACTGGGGTGAGTTACTGTTGAATGGGGAAATGGCAGAACTGGATGATACCCTTTCTGCTGGAGAGGGAGATTCCTTCCCACAGTCTCAGACCTGGCATCCTTGCTGGGACAAGCAGTATCTTGTCTCTACCCATCATGCCAGGCCAGGTTAGGCTTGTGAACAAGTGCCACTGCTACTAAGGGATTAGGTGGCACCTCTATGGGGTATTCAGCTTGCAACTGTTAACCTCACAGAGCTCTTCTGTAGTGTTGCTTTGGGCCAGCTGTAGGGGGGTCCATCTCTGGAATTCATTCTCCGCTGCATCACTGTGCAACTCACAGAGGAGATGTTTTGCAGTAGGCTGATAGCTTAGACCTCTTTACTTTACAGGGATGCAGCACTGAGGTTTCTCAGGGTGAATACTCAGGTGGTAATGCTGTCTGTTAGTACAGCTGAGCTGCCCAGTCTCTCCTCAGCAAACTCTTACTGGCGGGGACCTTATTCAGGGTCACTCTGGCACGAGGCTTTGGGCAGCAGTATGTTTCGGGGTTAAGCCCAGCTTTGCTTCCTGGCCGGGTGGGCTGTGAGGGCTGCTCTGTCTGGAGTTGCTGGCCTAGCGACTTTTCTGCTAACCTCTGCTTTCCTGCTCCCGTGGCTGCCAGGGACTGTTTTCATAGCAGTTCCTGGTTTAACCCCCGCGCCCTCCAACGCAGACATGCCTCATTAGGTGCCGTCTGGGGGCGGGATGTGGTGAGGGAATCGGGGTCCCCAGCAGCACCCCACCACGTGGTAGCCAACACGGGCAGCGCAGCCCGCTCTGCCTTCCCATGCTGAGCTGTGCCATCTGCCAGCAGCCGAGAATTATTAAAAATGGGTAGGAGTGGGGGGGGGAGGGAGGGTTTAAATAAGAACAGCAAGTACCTTGGAAGTAGGGGGAAGTGGTGGGGTAAGCCCCCAGGGGGTGTT
>JANIJG010011683.1:11569-27757 GCA_024611175.1 Megaceryle torquata | reverse complement strand
GGGAGCCGCAAACGAGCGCCCCCCCCCCCCCTCGACCCTCCCGTGGGAGCAGGGCCCAGCCGCCAGCCCCAAAGATTAATAAAAGGGGGGGGGGGGGGGGGGGGGGGGGGAGGGGATAAATAACATAATCAACTCCCTGTTAAATGGGGGAGGGGGCGGGCTTGCACCTGCAGGTGATAATGATATTTTGCCATTCACAGTGAGAAAGTCGCACTGAACAAAACATGGTTATTAGCGTACTTGAAACTGCTGACATAAAGTGGTTGTGAAATGCTGGCTGCCAGATTGGGTCAAGTTAGGTCTTTGCTGAACAGTTCAGGCCGCTGAGGAGCGGAGATCTGTGGAATGAGAGACCCTGGGTAAACATTGCTGGGCTGAACTCAGCTGTTTGCAGCAGCAGACTCTCCTTGTCAGCTGCTGCTTGGAGAAAATAGTGGTAAGGGGGTGAATATGGTCAGCGCAGTCAGGGTCTCTTATAGTGCTTCCTCTCCTTGGTTCACAGTGTCGAATTGGACCGTGTTATGGGGGGCAGGAGAGTTGTTTTTGTTTAAAGAGTCTGAAAAATACCAAACTCTTGTAAAGTTGCATTTGATAAAGAGGGGGAGTTGAGAATAAAATAAAATTTTTTTAAAAAGTGAAATGATTTGTGAAAATTAGTTATGAACCTAGCTATTCCTGCAGAGGGTCTGTAGTCTGTGCTAACTGGCTTATATACTGGGAGAGTAACTGCAGAGGTTACTTGAATTTGGGGTGTGAGCGCTCACCATTCTACTTATTTTCTTGGCCTACTGAAGTTTAGCACTCTCCTTGACATCTGGAATGCATCTTGAATGCCAAAGAATAGGAAACATGGAAGGAGCTGCAGCTCTGGATGAATTACTGTTGTGTTTTTCAGGTGTTGGCTTCAGATCTGGGAAGCAGTGGGGACTCCCGAGCTGGGGAGGGGTGAAAATCTCCTTAACCACCAAGTTCAAGCCAACAGTAGCTTTTAAGGGTTTTCAAACATCCAGAAAGTTATGGAGAAAAGAACATCTTTTTGAGTGTTTGTAGTGCTCAAGGCTGTAGACTGGATTCCTCATGTGACTATCAGTAAATTGTGAAGCTAGTACCATGTGATGACTTCTTCCCACTGCGTTGTGTTAGAGATGAATCTTGGAATTTGTAGATGTTGGTAGACTCAGGAATCATGCTGGTTGGTGCAATTTTTTGTAGAGTTCCACAGTTTTTGCTTTTACTTGTAGATGTTTGCTAGTGTCTGCAATTTGCCGATGACTTGGCTTTGATTTATTCCAGACGGCTCATGCTGCTGAAAAATGTGTGTTCTTTCATCAGTATGCTGCACTTTTGAGCTTGCTTGAATTTGGTGAATGCGTTCTGTGAGGAAATAGTGTTCGTTCATTAGTTCATGCCTTCTCAAACTGAATCTGGGTTAGTATGCACATCTATAGGAGAAATTCTCATCGAACTTACAGTGAAATGCATGGAGACTGAAAGGAGTATAGAAAACCTAACCCAGAGAGAAGGGGAAGTAAAAGTTTGCCAGATCATATTAGTTTGGTTCAAACACCTTTTATTAAACCAAAATAAATAAGTGAATAAAGCATGTCCACCTGTGTAGTGTGCTGTGCTGTCTCAGGTCAGTCCTGTTTGGATGCGTCCCCGTTGGTGGTGCCTACTCATCACATCAAGACTCCAGACCATTTTTGTTTCACCTGAATGTGTGATTTATTCATGTGCTGTTGGGCAAGATGGTTTGTTATTGCTATACTGGAAGTAAGGGTAATTTTTTTTTTTTTTTTCCAGTTCTGTTAGGTGTCTACCAAGTTTTGATTTGAGTTATTTTTTGCTGTGTGCCCAGAGGCATGAACAGCCCATCCATAAATATTAGCATTGTTATCTCAGCTGGGAGGCCAAGGGTCACCTTCAGGAAAATGAGTTGGAATTGGTTTTTATTTCCCAGAGTGGATGGGGTCTGTTTCTAGCTAGAAGGGTTTTCACTCATCCCACACATGAAACTATATTGAAACTGAAAGGTTACTCAGTGTCAGCACAGGGTCTTAGTTTTTTTTGGTGACTTGGTGTCATCCCTAGGCAAAGAGCAATGTGCAAGGTGAGGTATTTCCTCTGGTCATTCAATTTTCCTCCCACCACAGAGACGTTTGGATGGCTGACAGATGGCGATGAGCTTCAAGTTTTAACAGATACGCATAGGAGATGGGAGCTGTGATGTCCCATGTTCCACATCCTGGGTGCTCTGCCATGTTGCTGACCTCCTTGTTGCTGGTCCTTCTCCAAGAAAGGCTCTGGAGAGCAGACCTGAGTGGTGCTAGTGTGAGGATGCAGCAGGGAAGGAGACTGTCGGTACCAAAATAACTTTTGGTACCCATTTTGGACACTCTTGGTCCTCCCTCTGTCCCTTGTGTGCTCATGCAGGGTTCTGACACCACTGCAGTGGATGCTTTACCCTATCCTTACTGCACTTACCTGTTCAAGATTGTGCCTAGTTTCAATCCCTTTTTATACTTAGACAAATCCTGGTATTTGTCATAGGGCCATGTCTAGGAAGAGGAGTGCAACCTTGGAAGAAAAGTGGGGAAAAACCCCACCAAAAAAAAAACAAACCAACCATAATCCATAAAAGGAAACTTAACTGGCGAAGATGTGTCTTTACAAGATTGAAAAGTCTGGAAATGTACTGTACATTTCCAGACACCCAAGTTAAGGGCTCATTTAGAATATTTCAGATATACTGGAGTTTGACAGTTCTTTGGTTTCCACATCAAACAATCTGTAATTTATTGCCCCATATAGGGACTGTGTTTTTATCATACTGCATATTCTCTAGCCAGAAATCTAACTACCATATAAGCTCTTGAAAAAAATCAACCCTTTGGGGATCAGAATCCAGGCAATATGCTTTCACAGACCCTGAGAAACCCGCTTTGATTTATTTTCTTGGAAATAAGAGGAACACACAGCTTCTTCGAGCATTACAGCTGTTCCCCCATGCAGGATCTTGCTGCCTTTCTTCACAACCTCAGTGTAAAGACCCAAGTTCTGTGGTGAGCCTGGTGTGAAAGAGCCTCGTGTCACTCTTTGTGGGGTTTACATGAGGATGGGAACAAAATTTAGAAGTTGTACAAGGCAGTAAAACACAGAGCTCTAGCTGGAATGAAGGAAAAAAAAAAAAAAGCAGACCTAGAGGTGCAAATGACCGAAGACAAAATAGACTTGAAGTTTGCAAAAAGTCATGCCCTGGCAGTTAAATAGGTGTGTTTGAAGCTGGTCTGATCAACCAATATGTCCTATATTTGTTTGTAGGTTTAATGGGCTGTTTCCCTGTGGCCTGGCTGCTGGGAGAGGGCATGGTGGAGGTCACCCAGAAGTTAATTTGGAAAGAGGCCAAAAGGCCACAACTTGATTGAATCAAATGTAAACAAAATAAGCCTGGGAACAGCACCATGCCCTTGTGCCCAAATCTCTCTCAACCCCTTCGCTCAAAACACAGGGCATGCGGAGTGCCGGGGACCGGCGAAGGGGGTTTAACCCCACCACGGGGGCACGGCGCTCAAGGCAGCAAAGGGCCGGATCTGGACCCTGCTCAGGGCACGGAGGGAACCTGTGCATGAGCTGCCTGGTCAGTGCAGCGAGTGCTCTCCAGGAACGGGGCAGCTCGGGGCGGCCGCCAGCGCTCCCGGGGGGGATGTGGGGACCCAGGGAACTGCCTCGCTGGACCCTGTTCCAGGCAGCTCAAAGCAGGGAAAGCCATTACATTTATTATGGGAGACCCTGGGGAGTTGGGGAGTTTTCAGGAATATATTTCCCCTTCAGAAAAATGCGTGACTTTGGTGGATTTGGTGGATTCACATCTCTCTGAGGCCTGCTAGGCTTTGTGAGTTTTATTATTCCCACTGTATTTTAATTCCCCAGCCAGATGAAGCAGCATAATAATTAGAAAAATGCACAAATTGCCAGATTGTTAAACGGCGCGATGCACAATGCCTATCACTTGAAAATACAAATATTTAAATTGCTCCAAAACAAGTCGCTTTCGGCTAATTTTCCACTTTTAAATTTCTTAAGTTAACACTACAATGTCTGAAGTGCTGTATATGTGTAACATAATTTATCAAGGCCTCAGAAGAAATGTTAATAAACACAATAATTACTTGGACACGCCTTTTGTTCAACATTATTAAACAGTTTGTAACAATTAAAATATTAAAACCATGTGTTGTTGAAAGCAACCAGACACTGCAATTATTTCTTACTAAGGCTATTAAATAAAATGACAGAAGATTTTTATTTTGATGATAAATGCATTTTGGAATGGATCAGTTAATTCTTCTTTTACTACACAAAATAATCTATAGCTCCACCAAGTCTAGGCCTGGTATTTAAAGACTAATTCCATTCTCCTTTTGAGCTGTGCCTCGGCTCTTGTTAACACGCCAGGAAAATGCTCTCCGACTCTGTATGCAAGTGGCAATTACAGGATTTTGCCAGGCCAGTTAAATCAGGAGAAGTGTGACCCTCTGTAATGAGAACATAATTAAATTTGAACGTGTCTGACTGTCAGGAGCCCAGACTGCTCCTTCCCCTCTTCAGTAAGAGCTGGAGTTTGCCCACACCAGCTATCGCCCATCGGGACCCTATCTGCAAACATCCCAGCTTTATCGGGTTTGTTGTGGGAACATGGTATCTGCAGGTCACTCAAAAAGGGTTTTCTTTAACAGCCAGAGATTAATTGGACCTGGTGTGTTTGCATGTGTGTTTTTAAACAGAGGTGTAATCTGGCCTGTGTTTGCTGAAGTTTTTCTCTCCTGTTTTACTTACAGACACGCACGACACAGAGGGGTGTAAGGGGTCCGTTGTTAAGCCCTGTGCTTATACTGCTTGGGCAGTTACATTTGCTGTGGAATGTGAGGTATTTCCCATTTTCAGTAAGGAAAGGGCAGCACATAGGCACATTCTGGTACTGCTCAGTGACAGTGAAACTTTCACGAATTGTGCTGGGGGCCCGAGCTTCTCCTGTGTGCTGCATAAACCCACCTAACCATGTCCATTATTGCCCAGGTGCTTTTATTGGAGGTGGTGCCAAAACACCCATTAATATCCAAAGTCCTCATATCAGCCAGTTTCTGGAGAAAGTAATTCATTGTAGGATTTTCCTCAGAGCACCCAAGTCCTTTGGTCCATAGCCAAGTGTCCCTTTTTTTTGTAACTAATGGGACTGCAGAGCTGTCATTTTTTGAGACAAGATTCACCGTTGCCTTATTCTTCCTACTTTGATTTGTCCTTCCCCTGGCAGCGAACTTCAGGAGCACATAGGAGAGGACTGGGAAAGGTGCATTCCTGTGTGAACCACAGTTCTCTTTCCCTTTATCAGTATGAAAAATGAACTTCTCACCTGTTCTTCCTTTTTGCTAACCCTATTTGCTTTTCTAGGGGTTGCTTTATTCATCTGTGGTGTTTCATGACTTATCTAGTACTGGAGTAGATGTTTAGCTCAGTTGAGATGGCTTCTTACTTTTCTCAACAAGACTGGGAAGCTGCCAGGGGTCAGCTTGGATGTGTAGCAGTTTTGGCTGGTTTCCACAGCAGTTTATTGTCTGGTGTTCATAACCTGTGGGTAACATAAATAGCATTTTATCCTTCCCTGAAATTCCCTGGTTGCTGTGGTCTTATGTGTGAGAAGGGATTCAACTTTGCCCTTGTGCCTTCAGCTCTGGTGAGGAGGCAGGTGCCTCAGGTGTGTCCTGCAGGGACCAGCCTCCAAACAATGCTGTGGAAATCAACTGGGAAAAAAACCCCCAAACTTTAAAGGGGATTAATTTCCTTTTGTGTCCAAAACATGCAGCAATGATTAAAAGAGAACACCAAATATCCTGTACCAGTGATGGAGTTTATCCTGTTGGGGAGGAAACAAACCTGGAGAAATCCTTGTGCAGCAAAACACTGTAAATGGAACTGTTGGTACCAATTTAGCTGTTAATCAGTTATTCTGGGCCTTGTTAATTGTGTCAAGTGTCAACTTGTGCTGTGACTCAGGCTGGTAATTTAATCAGTAGATGTCTGAGGTAAGTGTCCTCCCTGATGGTGCCAGTAACAAAGTAGGCAGCTCTCTCTGGCGTTAGTGGGATGATTGGTAAGTTTATCATTTATGTGTTTTTCTCCAAAATTTGACTTAATGTTGAGGATTTTAAAGTGTGGTCCAGACTGAGAGGGGACTGGGATTCAGGGAGCCAAACTTCATTGTCCAGAGCAGACCTAGAAAGTAACCTATGGTGGTCTCGGCCGCAGACGAAATCTGGTTGCTTTTGTTATTAAGAAAAAGCCTTGTTAACAATAATGTTATTTTTGATTCCAACCTGACCGTGGTGTAGCTGCTTAGCAATTATGTTTTCAGGAGAAGGGACAAAAAAACCAGTGCTGTCAGACCCACTGTGGGCAGGGAGGAACAGCTCCAGTGGGAGGTCTGCTCTGCACCCCCAGGTTTTGCTTTGGGAGCATTGTGCCTGGCTGGGATGTGGGCCTCAGGCAAAGTTGCTGTGAGCTGGGACACCTGTGAGATTCCCACTCCTTAGCTGCTCCATGTGCTGGGAAGGTCGGAACTGGGGATTTCCCCAGTGCAGTTCTGCCACTTCACTAAGCCACTCTGTCTGCAGTGGGAACAAGGTGCACTTACGGCATTTTCTTCTTCTAGAAGCATTAATGTTCACGACACCAGCAAGGGATGGATAGTAGAGGAGTCCTTCTAGATCCTGCCTGCTCATCCTGCTATGGATTAGTACATATCTTGTATTAAAGGAAAGCACCCACTGGTTTGGCATCTCTTTGATGGAAAGAGCACTGTAAGGTATCTTACTGCTGTGGGCAGAAAGACATTAGCTGTCTGAAGCAGTTCCTCATCTGGTCTCAACAGCTTCATTCTTGCAACAAACATCACCAAGAGCTTTGCTGGTCTGAAGTAGAAGAGGCTTCAGACCTAAATCTCACCCAGAAATCTTGCTCTGGGAAAGTGTTGTCCCCTTTTCTTAAAGCACTGGCTTGGTAAGAAGCCGAGGCTGCTCCTGGGACCTCTCTTGATGGTCTGTCCCACTTCTGTGGAGGCAGTGGCTAGCACAGACCGTTGCAACCCTCATGTAAGCTGTGCTGCTGTCAGAAAGTGCAAGAGGCTTTGTATGTTTTAGGTAATGAATAATTTGTAATCTCACTCCTTTTTTCATACCTGCTGACAAAGCAGATGTCTGTAATGAGGCAGGTCTCTGTGCTAGCAAACCCTGTCCCCAGTCAGTGGGACCACTTTGACCTGTCTGTGTTGGGGCAGGTGTAAATAACCTTCAGGACTCTCAGTTAACGCTGTTGCTCTTTAAACTTCTTAGCTTGGTTTTGACACGTAACTGACTGTAAAGGCTGTCTTGTATTTTAGTGCTCTCGCTGTTGGAGCATGTGCTGTGAGAGATGGCCCTTATAGCACATAAAACTTGGAGCAAACGGGGAAGTTTAGGTTGCAGCAGTATCTATTGTTATGGCCTCGCTTGACTGTATTGCGGGGGACTAATACATAAAAGAGGAAAATGTGCTTGGCTGGCCTTTCTGAGGAGGACACATTTAAGAAGATGCTCTCTTGTGAAGCATGGTCTGCAGGGAAGGTGGGAGGCAGCTGGCAGAGGATGGGTGTTCGAGCCATCAAGAAATAACATGATGGGCAGGAAGTTACTTTTTGGTTTTTGGCAGGACCCACTGAATACCTCCTGCCTATGAGTCAGGCAGGAATTTACTGACCTTTTCGTGCAGCACATAAGCTCCTAAATGCTGAGGGTGAAACTCATGTAGGTGTGTTTCAGGGCTTCCTCTCTGAGTGTTGGGTCTCACTGGGGGAGGGTATAAAGTCATCAGCTTTGAACCTGATGTGAATGCTGAGTTGCTTCAACTGCTCAGTTGGTGACTGTGCATCTGTGTGTGAGAACCACCCTGGGCAGGGCTCCTCCTGCCTCTTCTCTGCAGCTCTGGAGGCCTGAGCCTTGCAGGATCTGTTTCTGCTGGATGCATTCAGTATTGGCGATGAGTTGCACCCCAGTGTATCAGCAGCACCTATGCTGGAGCCTGAATGTTTCCTCTTCCTGTTTGTAGACCCGTCCTAGGAGGCAGGTGCCAACACTGACACTGGAAAAGCTGTGTCTGGGAAGTTTATTTTTTTCTTTGGGTTTTAGCAAGCAACAGCCATGCTCTGAATGAAGAGGAGAGCTTTACCTTGCCCAAGAGCCAGCTCAGCCATCAGCCATTAAGTAGGGGCCGTGGAAGCTGAAGAGACACCGTTCCCAGGATTAATTCCGGTGTGATCTGTCTCAGTTGAATGTTTAATGTGAAATGCATAAATACTTGTGGCAGCAGGGCCTGTGGCTTGGGGCTCCCCAGTCCCACTCTGCACCTGCCTCAGCAGCACCAGCACTGTCCTGCCTGCAGACCCCCTACTCTGCTCTCCATACAGGACTGAATGGTGACTGTCAGGTGGGCAGAGGTGGCCATGTGATGCTGGAGGCCACTGGCCACACCCCAGCTCCCATAGAACAGGTCCAGGGCTCAGGTAGGTACGACCTGCCCCAGTATGGTGTCCAGTGGGTCCCCAGGGAGGGCAGACTGACTGCTTGCTCCTCCTTAGCTGACAGGTTTGGGGGGTGTTTGCCATGGTGGTCTCCTCTTGCCTGATTTAAGTCTCTGGTGAAACTAATGGCTCAGTAATTAGCCCTGCACTGGGGTTGTCTTGTCTGATAGGAGGCAACTGGCTTATGAGGCAATTGTTCAATCCCCTGGGACAGCTCCGTGGAGCTGGGAACATCATGCAGATCTGCTTGCAGTCGTTTTTTGGGCTTCCAGTGCCTTGGGGTGAAGTGAATGCAGAAGTAAAGCTAGAGAGAGCAGCCCCTGGGAGGACAGGATGTGTGCAGTGTGACAGGGTCTGGTGTTCTGTCAGAAGCCTCTGTACAAGACAACATTGTGTACAAAAATACATGGTTTGAGAAGTCCCTCTCCACTGGGAGCTTTTTGGGAAGAAGGGAAGTGTCTGGGACAGAGATTTACCTCTCATTTGTGTGGCAGAAGGAGAAGGGGGGTGGAAAATCCTTCTGGTGCAGCTCTTAGCTTGCTGTTTCCTACCTGGTGCCAAGGACGAGATGTTTGTCTCACAGGCAGCCCCAGCAGACATCGCTGACAGCCGGAGAGTGGCCACGTGTGCTGGAGCTTGAGCCAAGAGGAAATCTCCCAGCCACTCCGACGTCGGCTGGGATGAGCTGGGCAGTGAGGAGGCTGCGGGGAACCGCTTGCTGCTGCTTGCCCTGCGTTGGGCACACTGGTTCCCCTCTACGTAAACGTGGGGCTTTTTTGGCACATGGCTCAAGCTGGTATGATACCCACATGTTCTCCTAAGTGTTCCTGGATCTAGGACACCTTTCTTCCAAGCAGTCCCTGTTTGGAAGCCTGAAGGACATGCTGGTGGTGAGATGGTTGATCACCTCTACCGATGTTGTTGTCTTGTTCCTTGTGCTCCTACTCTGCTTGTTGTCTCATGTTTTATCTTCTGGTGACGTGCATTTTGGGCCTTCCTGAGTGGTGTTTGGATGGCAGAGAAGGGTTCTGCTCCAACATAGCTAAACAAAACATGGAAAATATGGATAATAGCAGTGATGGGTCCTGGCCCATGTAGGCTCCCACACCCCTCCTTCACTTAGTTGCCAACCCCCCGAGGGGTGGCTGCCTGACAGGTGGAGAAATTGGTCCAGGTTTTCCTGTCTAGAGGGTGCAGAGTGGGTGGAAAAGAGGGGTGGAAAGGCAGTTGGAGCTGCTGGTAGAAGTCTGAGAAACTTCATGAGAAGAAGGGGCAGTGATACAATACCATTGAAGAAATGGTGTTGAGGCAGACAGCCCTTGCAGGTAACAAGGAGGGGGTATCTTTACAATGCCTCTTCCACCCTCAGCAGGCATGAGTGTTTATGTGCCTGGTGGGGACAGCTCTCTTGGCAACTTTCTTTCCTTGTTTCATTCTTCCAGGCACTCTGAAAGTCCAACTGGTCTTGAAACACCAGCTCTTTCCCTGATGCCGGTTTAAAAGTGCATCCACAAGATTAATGTGGCATTCTGCTCCCATTTATCAAGATAAAGATTTCTTGGGATGTGCACCAGACATATTCAGGAGATGCTCTGGCATGAGTAGCTCCAGATCTGGAGCAGTTATGGGCCCTGTGGCAGACTGGGACTGAGGAAATGATGGTCAGCTCAGACAAATCTCAGAAGAGCTGGAAGGGGATAGGGGATTGTTGTGGTAAATAGCTTCATTCCTACCTCACTTCTAGAGAAGTGGTAGCTCATAGGACTGTCTGATCCTGGTAGGAAAAGATCCAGGCAGACTCCAGCAAGGTGCTGAAGGCATCATCTACTGCCTGGTCCAACTGTGTGTTCAATGATTGGTTTAATGATGAAGGGTTTGGAGTTTGAGGGATGTCTGTGTTTGATGGAGCTGGGTGGCGGTGTGTAGGAAGGGTTGCTGAAGGACCACTGAGACTTTGGTCTCAGAAATGCAAAGGAGAAAGAATTAGAGTGGCTTACAAAGAGAAAAGTAGCACTTCTCTGGCATCAGCACTGATATGGGTTCAGGGGACAAGCCAGGAGCAGACAGAAACTGCCCAGGTCCCCAGCAGGCTGGGCTGGGGACCTGCCGCCCTGCTTGGCACCCACACCGGCCTGTTCCTTCCTACCACCACACAAAAACAAGCCATAAATAGCTGCAGGGTGGAAGGGGAAGGAACTGGATATAAGGTGAATGAGCTGATCGTAAAGCCTGAGTAATCTCTTTTTCGCATGTGCCCTGTGATGAATGAGCAGTTGTTCGGGTTGGGGAAGTGACACCTCTGCTGCCTGGGGGAGAGCAGGGAGAAGCTGGTCCCTCTGCCTGCTGTGGTGCCAGCGAGGGCTTAACCTCCACGTCTGCTGGAGCAACCTGGCCTGGGCACCCACCTGCCCTCACCAAGCCAGAGCAATTTGTAACAACTTGGCAGCCCCTTCTGCTGCTTAAAGAGATTTACTGTCCAGTGTGAACTCATTTTAATTACTGCCAGCACTTATGGGTCTTTATCTGTCTTCCTTTATCCACAGGGATGTTGTCAGGTTTGATAGCTAATTTGGAATTAAGCTGATGATCCATAAAGTAGGGCCACCCTTTGGCAAATAATTCACTGTTGTCACCCGTTTCTTTGTGCTATCAGGAGAGTGACCAGGAAAACTGCTTTACTAGCACCTGAGAGCATCTCCTCTGGAGGTCATGAAGGCAGTAAAGGGGGTCCTGCTGCGCTGTAGACCCCAGGTGATGCATGGTGGGGATTATTCCTGTTCCAGGAGGTGGTATTTTGAGTATTAGAAGGAAAGACAAACATTTTTGTTCCTGAAGAGCCATTCAGAGCTGTAGTGCCTCTTTTGGCAACCGTTGCTATAGGCTGATATGGAGCCTCAAGAGCAGTGCAAGAGGAGGGCATCCCAGGGCTGTCCCTTGCCCACACCACCCAGAGCAGGCAGGAGGTGCATTGCCTGGGGCTTGATCTACTAAGTACGGCTTCAGCAATACAAAGCAAGAGATGTCTTGAAGCAGGCAGCACGGGGAAGTACAGAATCTGCTTCTAGAGCAGCTGATGAAACAGCTGATGTTCCCAACTCCTTTTTCCAGCACTGAAAATGACTTTCCCAGCTCCAAAGCCTGCTTTCACTTTATTAACATTTCATTAGTGATTGCTTCTTATTCTGCTGAGCTTGAAACAGGAGTACAACTAGGAACAGGTTTCTTTGCCACATCTGTGCTGCTAAGGTGCATCTAACTGGAAGGGCCCTAAGGAAACCACAGCCCAAATGGGCTCTTCTGCCTGTGAGCTAACGTTGTGGTCAGAAGGGCAGTGATCACACAGCGATGCATGAACATGTGTTCACACTTGCAAGACAGAGGTACAGAACCAGTAATTTACAAGTGTTTTTAAGTATCCTTATTTTTAAATGACATTTGGTGCTCAGTATCAGGGAACACTGAGTTTTTCTGTAGTATGTGTTGAATTTTGTTGCCGCCCAAGAAGGGGAAAGCTTCTCTAGAGCTTGGAAAGAGGCAAAGTGAAAGTGATGCTGTTGATGTTCCATTGAGTTTCTGCTGGTGCACACTCCTATGCCACCAAGGCCCCTGTCCACAGAAAGGATAAACTGAACGGAGCTGGGAAATAGGAAAGGGGAGTGGAGGGCACCAGTGAATCTCATGATGAGGGTTGGTTAAAAAATAAAGGCTTTGCTAATAAAAGATAATTTTTCCATGCTGTTTCCAGAGCTAATAAGCAGAGGAAGTGGAGAGAATCGATTCTCCTGTTGCATGCTTGTGTACACCACAAAAATTCAAAACACATGAGTTTTCAAAAAGTCCACGACTTCAGCCTTTTAAAATGGGTCCCTTTCCCCAATTCTTGCTTGTGATCAGATAATGACCTTCGTAAGCAAAACAACCCCAGCTGTATTTCATAATGGGAATATACTTCTGTACATTGTAATGAGCTGTTAACAGGGAACAGTATCGTGTGAAAATCTGCACGTTTCCCATGATGCTGCCCTGATTTGAAAGCCATCCATAAATTATTCAGTATTGCAGATTTCAAGGTCAGGATTGGCCATAAGATCTAGTTTTTTTTCTCCCACAAAACCAGTGTTTTCAGCAGGCTGGAATTTAAAAGAGAAAAACCTGATGTGTTAGAAACCTTGGGAATGGTGTGGGAAGTATGGAGGCATCTGTGTTGGGAAGCTGAAAGTGCGTGGCCGGAGCAGAGGGCTTGTGTGATGAGAGGGGAAGGAACACCTTTGCTCCTCCAAAACTCCTTACCATGGGTCCTGAAGAAAGGCACCCCAAGTTTTGTGGACAGTCATGGGTTGGTGGGTTTGGGTGAATTTTGAGGTTTCTAGCAGAGCCAAGGGCTGGTTTTCACTGCTGGGTTGAGTTCCGAGGGTCCCCGTCATGATGCCAAGCAGCACATGGGCACATGGCTGGGGATCCAGAGGAGTTTCTGCACTAAGGCACTTTTTCTTCTGGATGAGAATACTTGATTATTAAGTGTATATTACAATTCTGAATATTATTTTAGCTGCAAGTTCAGTCTCCATCCTCTCCAGCTTTTTAGGTTTGATCGTATTCCAGAGGCTTACTAAAAACATGCAAAGAATTTCAGCAAAACTCTATGGAACACTTTTATTAAATTCTTTCAGTCATGCAAGCTAAATTAAATGACAGCTCTGTCCACCAAAAGATTACAAATATCAATCAGACTTCTCCCCTCAACTCATGAAGGAATTAAATGTTTTTCTAAAAGTCTTCTATTCCCCTTAATAATCTGTTTGTCTCTTCTCTTTATATATTTTTGAAGTATGTTGAAAGGGATGATTTCTGCCCTAAAGGAGCACAGTGCTGGTAGCTCGCTGACAATATTTTACTGAATTTGTGGGCACAATTTTGGGTACAGCTCAAACTGATATTTGCAACAGAGTAAGTGTAGTTTCCAAAAGGAGAAAACAGCTATTAAACTACAGTCCAAGAAACACAATGCTGATTTCTTTTCAGAGATGGGAGATTAATGATAAAAAGTATGTTGCAGCTCTTTCTGTTTATATTAAAATTGGAAAAACAAGACCAGGTGGCTCAGTGAGCCGGTGGGTCGGTGAGCTCTGTGGTTGTAAAGAATGAGGAGTTATAAAGATTTCAACAGACGGTGGCCCATCCAAATCCAGCTGAGTCATTACCCCACGTTGCTGCATCTGTTTTTGTCTGGTCACTGTACAGTTATGAATAATTGTGTAAATCACACTGGGATGCCCTAGGGAGCTTTTGTTGCAGAAAGGCTCAGCACACCGTTCCCATCTGCCTTGTTTTTTAAGGGAGACCACAGGACAAGCCAAGCAACAAAGATGTACATGGAGACCAGCTGGGGCTGCCCAGTGCCCCTTGTGCCGATGCCTCAGTGGCTGATGGGCAGCGGGGGGGTGGCGGCCCTGCCCACCCTGCCTGTCTGGTGGGTCATGATTCAAAAATTCTAAGATTGGAAATAAAACTGATGGACATCTAAGCTCATAGTCAGGAGCACAAGCTGTGGCCCGTATGTTTCCTGCCATGGTGGTCTTTTCCAACCTAAATGATTCTATGAGTCTGTGGTGGTCGTGCAGATGGGGGATGAATGTCCTGCAGACACCTCAGAGATGCCTGCCCGTGCACAGACTCCCACAACTAGTGCTCTGGTTTACCCAGGGTACATTAGAGTGTATTTTTGTCATTATGGTTTAGCAAAGAAGCGACTGTAAACTCTTGCAGCTGGATGAATTGTGATTAAGATAAAGCTATCCACTCTTACATGCTACTTCAGTGATTGCCGGACTATGTATTTTCCTGCCACTTACTATAGGCTTTAAACCACAGGACATGAATAAACTGTAATGTTAGGGTGCAGTCAGCTCCGCTTGCTATTTAAGGATGGAGAGTCTGTGTTCCATGCACCAAATACAATTTCATAAATCGTGCAGACCATGGGGGAGGCCGTGTAATGGTTGATGAGCAGCACTGCGGCTGCTGCTCCAGCCAAAGCTGAGGCATCTGACACCGCCTTTGAGTTTCAATGCACCAACGGAGTGGGGTGGGACTTCCACCCCACACCAAGTCTTCTGCTAATGTTGCTGGTAGGTTTTGTGTCACAAGCTTCATTTCTCCCAGAGCCAGCTGTGAAATTTGACTCATTGAACCTCCCTGTGGTTCTCAGCAGCTGGGGAGCGTGTGGCCGAGGACGGAGCTTTTGTCCTGGAAAAGGAAGGAGCAGTGTAGTGCAGGGATGTCACGTTCACTCGATCTAAAGTCAGGGCCCACGTGGTGTTTCTCAGAAAGTTCCTGGTTTATTGTGGGTACAAAGGCAGAGAAATTAAGTTCCTAATTTATGTCATGCCAAGAAAAAAAGTAGTAATACAAGAAATGCTCAGTAATTTTAATGTTTGAAAATACACAATTGAAAAATCCTGATTTCCAACCCCCCCGCTGAGCTTATTAAGTCTGAAAATATCCCAAAGCTTAATTCTCTCCACCAGAAAGTTCCTCTGCTGTTTTGGATAAGTAATGAAAGTTGTGCCGCTGAGCTGAGTGATGGGGTCCTGGTTGGCTTGCTCCATGCCTTGAATGCAGAGGAGTGAACATCCTGCTGCTCATCAGTTGTGGTCCCCTTCTGCCACCATGGGCTTGGTTTTACAGCAATGGTGCACTGGGGCAATGGGTTCAAACTGGTGCATGTTGTAATTAGCTGCTGTGAGTGAGAAGCCCTTCATTCCACCTTGAAGTGGCATACTCTGTGCTGAGGACAGCTGTTAGCTGTGGGCTTTGTTCGGAGGAGAGAAACACAAATGATGGTGTAAGAGCTGGAGCACTTGGTGTGTCCAGCTCCTGTGCAAGGTCTTCCCCCAGCACTGCAATTGCCATTGGTTGGTTTGTTGGGTGTTTTTTTGTGGTTATGCTGTATTCTGGGATAGGCCTATAAATGTCTAAATAAAATTAAATTCCTGATAACTGAACTTAAACAGTCTGAGCCAAAGCCTGTTGAAGGCCACGGCAACATATCCCCTGAGTTCTGGGGAGATGAGCTGCATTTTGCTTCCTGCTATGGCTGCAGGCCCAGCCGGGTAGACTTTTACACGTGCCAAGGAGAGGTTTGCCCTGGTGTTTGATGCAGCCAAGGAGCCCAAAGGGATCTCGCATCCAGCCATTTGTTTTTCATTACATTACGCTCCTCCAATATAAACACTAAGGTATGTGGACATTGCTGTGGACAGAGCGAGCCAGATGCTGAAAGCATTCCTCTGAGGCTGTATAAACTTCAGCAGCTAAATATTTTAGAAACTGTTTTCTAAGGCTAGCTTAATAGTTTGAAAATATAACCTAGATTCCAGATATTAAAAAATGCCTGGAAAAGCATGCATATTGCTGCAGTAGATGGAACTAACTAAACCCCTGAAATATGCGGAAAGCTCCCGTTTTGCAATATCTTCTCTGTGACTTATCCTTTTCTCTCCTTTTTTTTTTTTTTTTTTTTTTTTTTTTTTTTTTTGGTGAGATTAAATTTAAGAAGGCTTTTTACATCAGAGGGGTGG